>JAULBS010113739.1:0-14817 GCA_032355785.1 Symmetromphalus regularis | reverse complement strand
TGTTTTTTGGTAAAGTCAGTTGCTTCTTAGTATTAGCAGCCCCCCCCCCCCATATGAATTTCGTTCCAACGCCACTGATTACATTGATACAATAAAGAGAAATACCGGTAAGGATTACTACTAATGTTATGCAAATATAATTATATAGGCATCCCCCTGTCCAAAAAGTGGGAAGGACGTGTACCCCCGGGATTTACGCCTATGATGATACCAAACCTCATGGTGAAATAACACACTTTTAGCAAATGTTTACTTGTAATATTAACTATAATATTGCTGAATCAGTTTAATCATAAGACAGACATAAGACATCTTAACCTCGACTTAGACAATATGATCTGGGGATAGTCATACAAAAAAAAAAAAAAAAAAGGGAAAGAAAAAAGAAAGAAAAGAAAATAATTTGTACGTGACAGCACAAAGCAAAGGTAACCATTAAATCATTATTATCGAGGCATGCCATCACTTGACTTGAATAAAAAAAAATCATAAATTTTCACGTCTTTTGAAAGGTTGTCAGTTGAGAGCAAAACATTTATAAGGACGACTAAAGTGCACACTATTAAGAGAGGGCGAATTACTTGTTTTGAAAGAAACGCGAATTTAGTGATGTTGGTTTTAAGAGTACATTAACAGCGGTCGTGTCTCGGATGAAATTTCCCATTTATTCTTGATATTACGTAAAACGATTCCATAGGTTGTGTAGTTTCAGACAACAAATTTATCGTCTGCGTTAGGTCGATCCCTGTTAAAATTTGTGTTTCTCATTTACCGCAAAATTAAAAACAAAATTTAATGATAAAAATAAATTCAGCCTCATTGGAGCGCTACACACACACACACACACACACACACACATATATATATAACAAACATGTATGGATCACAGAATATCTGTACACATTCTTGTGTTAAGACGTACTATTAGCAATCACTCTGTAGTGACATGACGTTCACGACTGGCATTACATTTTGTTCCTAATTTTCATGTCAATGATTCACTTCCGTTAGAAAGGAAAGGATTGCTTGTTTACGGACCAAACCCCCGCCCGCACTTTGTTTATTCAGCGGCTATTAAGTGTCACACGTATAGTGTTTTGCGATTCATTGTCTTCAGAGGAAACCCGCTACCATCACATAGGCTACTCTTTCCACTTAGCAAGAAGGATCTTGTAAAGGCATATTAATTCTCCATTCACATATGAAAACAGGCACGGATGCAGGATTTATGAAATGGGTACCAAATGTGGATTTCTAAAAGTGGGATCCAAATGTGATGAGTGAATACGACTGGGAGAAAAAAGGTTAATTTTCACGTCCTTTCACCCGGAAAATGGTTTTTAAAAAAAGAAAGACAAAAAAAAGAAAAGAAAAAGACTAGAAATGGGGGCCCGGACCCCTGGATCCGCTCCTGGAAACTATTTCATGATCACCTTTTTGTTCAGAATATATATCTAAAAAAATGAATTCGAAAAAAAAAAAAATTAATAGGAAACATGCAATAAACATGAGTCAGCTAACAATCCATTTAACAGAATTTTGTTGCAGCATATTCTCTAAAAAAAAAATATAAAAAAAAACATGTTTTTAATTTATTATGAAAAAATCCGGTTTTATTTTAGTTGTATTTGCGTAAATAAGTGGGATACAAATATTATAAAATTCCCGGATTGTTTTTCTACCTCAAGGGCATTGCCGGGTTTTGTTTTTATTTTTATATTTTTTTGGTGTAAACAAATTCATTGTTGAACACGATCTTTTATAAATATGTCTAAGTCATTTACATATAATAATGATCTTTTATAATCAATAGTTTATATCCGGGCGCTATCCATTCAGCTGTCTAGCTGTCCACCCACACACACGCACACACCCATATCCATCCATCCATCCATCCATCCATCCATCCATCCATCCATCCATCCATCCGTCCATCCGTCCGTCCAGTTGTTCAAAGTATCTTTAAGCAAACAATACGTGTGTAGGTTAGTTCTCTTTCAACGATCTGAAAAAGAGATAATATAAATAAATAAATTTCAGTAGCGGATTCAGGGGGCCGGACTCCCCTTTTCTAGAATATTTTTTTAACTTATATTTTCCGAGTGGAAGGACGTGAAAATTAACCATGTTCCTATTCACCCATCACATTTGGACGCCCTTTCAGAAATCCTGCATCCGCGCCTGAATTTAAATAAAAAGAACAAGTTTTGATTACGTATGGTTTCCATAGGGTAATTGCAAATTAAATTTTAGAACTTTCTTCAGTTTTTATTTACAATAATAATAATAATTTAAATAATAATAAATAAATAAAAATAATAATAAAAATTCTTTGAAAAAAAAAGCGCCTGTCAAAACCACACAAATGTCATCGACATTTTATCAGTATAATATACTCAACCAAAAAAAGAAAGTATGCACATGTAATCAATATTTCATTAACCAGACGACATTCATGGCAGAAATTCTGAAATTAGATAACCACACCATTTAGGAGGAGGTTTGTGTGTTTGTGTGCTGTAATATAAGTTGCGCACGTGTTTGTGGCCAATGGACCATTACTGTGACCACCCCATGAAACTGAAATAATTTATACCAAAATGCATATTTTCGTTTTTGGTTGAGCTTATGTATTATGGTGATCAGGAGACATTTTAAATGACCTCTTCTCGTATCCACTGGTTACACCAATGGTTAGGTTATCCATGTTTTAAACAACCAACCTCAGATAAAATTATATATTTCCGCAATTTTGAAACCAACGAAAGAAAGTCAAACATTGATGGAAAACAACTATTTATTTACAGTTGATAAAATTGTATGTACAGATAAAACAATTTCATGTGGAATTTAAAAAATGCCATTAACAACCTGCTGTATAGGCAGTAGTAATGAACAAGACAAACAAATACTTAAATGTCATATAAAAATAAAAATGTTCAATCGAACTGACTCAGCAGAAATATTGCACGTAATCGGCCTGTGTGCAAATCGTCATACATTCAAACAATACCCACTTTAATAGGCTGAATTAGGCCACATCTTTTTATTTTTTGTTTTACGGATTTTTGAAGTAAGGGTTCCGAGTTGCCGGACAAATAAAATAAAAAATAAAATTCATTACGACATTATTTTGATTTGCAGAAAGTTATACATCAGCTGCATTCTTATTGGCAACAATATTTAAACTTTTTATTTAAATACGTCTTTAAGTATATACTATTTGACAAAATATTGATTTATTTAAATACGTCTTTTAGTATATAGTATTTGACAAAATAATGAAATTCTCAAGATTTAAAAACAAAAAAATATTTTTATTCTATCCTGTAAATAACATTAGTTCTAAAGTCAATTGAACAATTTAAATTTAAAAAATCAAATGGAAGTTTATTTTTATTCCGTTTCTACTAAAATGCTTATAAGGGCATCCGTAATCCAAAAAATAAAAAGAGACAAACAGATGAAAAGCCAGGCCTTAGGAAGATTTGTACGTAAGGTACATATACGAACACAATCATGGTTATTGTAAGGCAGCACCAATATGCACGAAAACAAAATAAATATTGCTCTTACATTCAATGACAAAACTTAAATGCAAGTATTACCGGAGTTCCATACAGGAGTTAGTGCAAACTATATAAATACAATTAATTCAAATATTAATACATTCTTCAACATAGGAGTTGGTTCATATATTAGCACAGATATTTCAAAAAGAAGTTAATGCAAATACAACTCCAATTTCAGTAAAGACGTTAACTCAGATATTACCACTCGTATTTCAACAGTGCAAATAGTATCTTTATCTTAAATAGAAATGATAATGCAAATATTACCACACGTACTTCAACAGTGCAAATAGTATCTTTAACTTAAATAGAAACGATAATGCAAATATTACCACACATATTTCAACAGTGCAAATAATATCTTTATCTTAAATAGAAATGATAATGCAAATATTACCACACGTATTTCAACAGTGCAAATAATATCTTTATCTTAAATAGAAATGATAATGCAAATATTACCACACGTACTTCAACATTGCAAATAGTATGTTTATCTTAAATAGAAATGATAAGGCAAATATTAACAAACATACTTCAACAACGGAAATAGTGTCTTTACATTATTACAGCATACTTGTGTTTAGAAGTATCTATAATTATTTTACTGCTTAAAGCTACAAGCTTATCAGCCCAATTAATATGCTATTTTAAGTATTAATGTACTTGAAAATAGAATAACGAAGTTAACGCAAATATAACATGCAAGAAACATTAAGAAAATATTAGCGCGTACATCAAAATTGCGACCTGTAGGTTCTGGAATTAAATCTCATTCGAGGCATGGGGTTTCTCAGTATCAGTGGGTAGGCATATACCACTTACACCGACTAGTGGTTCACAACTGGTTTATCAAAGGCCATGGTTTGTGCTATCATGTCTGTGTGATAGTGCATATAAAAGATCCCTTGCTGCTTATCGATAAGAGTAGACGTATTAATGTGGCAACACAAACCTCTGTCATGGACACTGCTCCCAGGAAAGCGTTCTTGAACTTTATTGGATGTAAGCACAAACATAAATACGACCAACCAACGATATATCAGAAAAAAATATTAACATCTTACCAGACTTCAGTAAAGAAGTTATTGCAACTATTAGCACACACTTCAATAACGAAGCTGTTGAAAAGATTAAGCTTAACACAAATGTTAATACAACGTGTACAAAATGCATCTCTGGTCAAAATATGCAGTTGGAATAAAATTCCTGGAAGCTCAGAGTTTGAAAAAAGAAAAAGACGTTATCTATAATTTTCAAGGCACAAAGTTAACTTATATAAATAACGTTCTTAAAATTTTCAAGGCACAGAGTTAGTAAAAATAACGTTATGGAAAATCTTCAGTATACATAGTAAAACTTCAAAATAACGTTATTTTAGAATATTCAAAGCACAAAGTCAGTGAAAGTACTAAATTAACCAGAATCTTCATTTTCTGAGAAGTCCGCGTTCACATTATTGGGACTGCCACAGTAACTGTCTGACATTCCATCTTCATACTTCTTAAGTACAATATCTCTGGGGTCCTTACCGGTAGTGACGTCCTTCATAAAACTAATATACGTCATGGCAAGCTTTAGAGTCTCGATCCTCGACAGTTTCTTTTCATAATTAAACGCCGGAAGTCGTGTGCGCAACGCGTCGAAAGCCTCGTTCAAATGGAACATCCGTTTCCTCTCCCGAACGTTGGCGGCTTTCCGTTGCGACGGAGTCTGAACGCGCCTTCTCTTAGTTTTACCTCCATGTTTTTCACTCGAATTATCCTGCCGAGGGAATTCCATTCCCAGTAACGCCGGCATTGTTGATATGGAGTCGTGAGGAGGATGCCACTGAGGCATGGAACAATGGGTGGATTGCACTCCCGGATACATGTGAACTGATGAGATATCACTCTCTATGGCTGGGTAGTAGGTCAAGGTAGGGTCCGTTGCGTGATGCCAATCGTGCTCCGGATAAAATGACGCGACATGGGCCTCCGTTGAGTACGTAGGGTTGAATGAGGAAAGATGTATATCTGGTTGGGCGAAAGACGAATCTGTGAAAAGTTCACCAAGAAGTCTTCTGTCTTGCTCCATGTTGAACGACCTTCTGGGCAGAAAGTCTTCAACTGATCACTCAATGAGAACACTGTGATTGGTGATAATACTCACTATGATTTGTACAATTCCTATCTCGCTAGATACTCCAGTTTTTAACTGATGCTAATACATGTGCAATATCTTTTATGTTCCTAAATAATCCAGTTAATTTCAAATTGAAACTAGTACACGTACAGTTTAGGTTTTCAATGTTCCTATTCCAGTTGATAATCCAATTAATTTCAAATTGAAGTTTTGGATCTCCCTCCAACACAGTCGTTCTCAGTTCAACCTTTTGGCAGCTCAGGATCCAGCAAAACTATTTTTTGTTTTGAAGACAAACAAATCTTATCCACATATGATTCGGTCTCTTTCTAACACACGGATCCCCAATTCATCGATATAACTGACAGCTCAACATCAAGTAAATGTTTATTATTTTTACTTTTACAGACGCAAATCTTGTCCACATATGATACGATCTAACCTTCGAACTATACAAATATATACTAGTATGTGACTTTTTAAACAAATTAAGATGAGCAAGACAGCAAAATTCAGTGTCCCAACACTGAAATACCTGACTGCTAACAAGTGTGAAGCAGCAACATGTTGCTTGTGCTATAGATCAGCAAGTATTGGATGTTCCTTTAACGCCAAGTATTTATGTCCCATTTTAATATCGATCAAATCCACTGCTTTATGGTGGTTTATACAGGTAGACGCATCCGACACGCGACGTTCTACAGGTTACGTTTCGACTCGCGTGGCCAGCCTCCACGTGGCTGGGGCGTGGTAAGCGTGCCACCCATGCGAGTGGGAGGAGCTTACGATAAAACCTAGCTGCTGGAAGTAAGGCTAATGTGCCGAAGTTGTAGAAATCCAAACCGTATATTATGCTAATTGTGTGGATAGTGAAGTGTGTCACGGCTGTCAGGTAAAACGGAAGTCTCTCAACAGCTGGGGGCGTGGCTTGTGAACCGTGACAACCCCCCACCCTCACCCACAGACCTGTTTGTCATGACTGGTTTGTGGTGCGCTTTGTTTGCTGTTGTCAGCGTAAGACTGTCGGCTACCCGTCGTGTTTTTTATGTTAAAGAATAGCAACTTGTGTTATAAATGTGATATCTTGACATTTAACGTGTTTTTTACTCCATTTATTAAAAAAAACGAGAGTTTAAAATGAAGAGTTGCTTTAACCTTTCGTCTTTTGTTTCGTAGTTGGGTCGCCTTACCCTATTTGATTTATTAATAGTATCCTATGACGATATAACTTTCTTTCGTTTTTATGTCTAATTTGTTCAAGCAAACTCTACTGGATCCACAATTCAGCTGTCAGAACAGCCTCGCTGAGGTTAATAAATTGATATGCACTGCATGAAGCTGGAAATACCTCCATGGACATTAACGTTGTACTCTTATCTTCGTCTCAACCTTACGTTCAGGACAAGCGAAATTTTTTGGGCAATACATAGCGATTTCACTAGTTCCAAACCTCATTTGTTTTAACGCGAAGTACAAAAACAAGTATAGCAAGCAGTCGCTTGTTATTTTGTCCTGAATTTAATACAGTTCTCGTTTACAGAAAGCCAGGACTGGACATATTTAGGACTTACGCACACACCTAAGTTCAGAAAAGCGTGTGTCATATTGTCTAGACGTTGACCACAGTATGTGACCCCTAGTAGCCGATGTTTACCTTTGTGCTGGGGGTGGGGGTGGGTCATTAATTAAATAAATAAATTCACCACAGTAGAACTTATGTCTGTGCTTAAGATATGTGGCACTGTTGAGACAGGACATAACTGTTTTGACAGTGTTTTTATGGCGTTGTCTCACGATTTCCCGGAGCGGGATCTAGCTCAAACGGTAGCGTGTCTGCCTGTGAATAGGTCGGTCGGTCGTCGAATCGATCCTTCCCAGTGGACCCATTTGCAGTTTGGGCTATTTTCCGTTCCATCCATTGGTCCACAACTGGTTTACAAAGCCCGTGATACTTGCTGTCCTCTCTGTGGGACGGTGCATATAAAATATGCCTTGCTGCTTATCGGAAGGAGTAGCCTATGTGGCAGCAGCGGATTTCCTCTTAAGACATATGTCAGAATGACCATATGTATGACGTCCAATAGCCGATGATCAGATAAAAATCAATGTGATCTGGAGGTGACGTTAAATAAAACAAACTTTACTTGACTTTACTCACAATTTCCCCTACAGTCCATTGTCGCTCTGCTTTGTCATTTAAGATTTCTGGGAATTTTAAACATAAAAACACTATGGTGATCACAAATAAAGCGGTTGCCAACATCTGTAGAATTAACAATAAACAAATGCTCTATAGTTGTATTATTTAAAGAAGTAAATGTAAAACAGGTATTATTAAAAATAATAATAATAATTGTATTAGCTATATAACTAACAGTAAATATACCAGTTTTAACTATAAAATTAACAGTAAATCAAATAGGATTAGCTATACAATTAACAATAAATCTGGCGTTTGTGTTGTTGACAGAATTAAAGTCATCAGTCAAACAAAGAGTTATATTAGTATATTAGCTGTAGAATTAACAGAGAATCTAAAACGTTGAATAGCAGTAAATATAACTGTTATTATTAAAAAATATATATAACTTTATTTTTTTTCTTTACCGTCCTTTTTTTACTAAATCAAACCATGTTAAGGGAGAAAACATGGATTGTTACAAAATGAATGTATGTACATCAGGAAGTGGACTTTATAAAAAATCTAAATAATTTCCAACTGTATTAATTATAAACATAGGTGGATTCAGAGGCCAACAGTTTTTATTTTTCCTATTATGATTTGGTCATCACTAATTTTGGACACACCTCCGATATTAAATAATCATTTTTTTAAAATCTTTTTATCCTCCCTTTTCCAAAATTAATGTAATAATTGTATTTACAATAAATCAAACAACTGTTTTAAGAGAAAATTTTATGATTGTATTAAGAGTTAACAATTGCATTAATAGTAAATCTAATAACTATTAGTTGTAAAAGTAACAATAAATCTAACAAATGTATTAAGAGTAAATCTAATAAATATATTAACATTACATTTAACAGTTATATTACGACTACATCTAACTACTAAACAACTGTATTAACTATATAATTAATACAAAATCGAATAACTATATTAATAGAAATCTAACAATTGTGTTAACAGTAAATCTAAAATGTGTATTAACTGGAAATCTAATAAGTGCATTAACTGGAAATCGAATAATTGTATTAACTGGAAATCGAATAATTGTATTAACTGGAAATATAACTGTTTTAAAACTACATCTAACAATTATATTAACAGTATATCTAACAATTTTGTTAACAGTAAATCTAAAATATGTATTAACTGGAAATCTAATAAGTGCATTAACTGGAAATCGAATAATTGTATTAACAGTAAATATAACTGTTTTAAAACAACATCTAACAATTATATTAACAGTATATCTAACAATTGTGTTAACAGTAAATCTAAAATATGTATTAACTGGAAATCTTATAATTATATTAACTAGAAATCTAATAAGTGCATTAACTGGAAATCTAATAATTGTATTAACAGTAAATATAACTGTTTTAAAACTACATCTAACAATTATATTAACAGTATATCTAACAATTGTGTTAACACTAAACAGTAAATATAACAATCGTATTAACAGTAATAAGAGTATTTGTTATAGAATTGAGAGGACATCTAACAATTGTATTATCTGTAGAATTTACACCAAATCTTAAAGTCTTACTAACTATAGAATTAACAGTAAGTATAACAATGTTTATTAACTTTAAATAGAAGACCTTTGTCACTTTTAGTAAATAAAGATCACGATACCGATTCCATTTTAATCTATCGGCATTATGCATTTGATTATATTTTTATTTGATATTTGGTTTCACTTTTCATATTATGCTTGAACCGTTGTTGTGTTAAATTGAATAAATTAAGACTTGACAGAAAAAAGCAATGTTATTAGTTCCTGCATAATGAGCTGGACATTCGAGTCGATATTTGTTTAAATCGATATACATTGTATGTTTTATCGACACAACCGGTTTCAACTATATATTATAGCACTGCACCTTTATTAGAGATACAACTCAAGGCTGCCTCAAATTTGCCTCATGCCAACATGGGTATCCCCTTTTCTGATTTTAAATTTGAAATTGACAGGTATGTTTTAGCTAATTGGCAAGGTGATTGGGACAATGCGAGAGCGAAGAAACTACATTCTATAAAGCCAGTCTTGGAGATTGGCAGTCCTCCTACAGACGGTCAAGAAATTTTTTCATGGTCAGTATATTTCATTAATATATTGTGTATACGTTTTGATATAATTGATTTGTTTGTATATATGTTTGGAATACTTGTATTAAAGTTTGAATTAACCATAGTGTGACCCCCAATAGCCGATGTTTACTTTTGTGCTGGGGGGTAATAATAAAAATTAAATAAATAAGTACAGATACAACTAAACCCGATCTAACGGACACCTGTGTCTTGCGATAATCTTCCATCTTAGGTTCTCCCAAATCATCCAACTATTACTACAAAAACTTTATTAAAAAGCCACCCATCTAAAGTGGGTATTATAACTCATCTAAATTGGGTTTTGGCGCTGTGTACAACTTCCTGATGGTTCATCTATATGTACATTGATGATTGCATCGTCATTGTGTCCTGTATGATAGAAATATATTTTATTTCTTTCAAGAAACAAATGGATTAGGCACAAGTTTTCCAAACTTCCAAGGCCTTCTCCATACATACATCATAGATGACAGTGAAGTGTTAAAAAAAGAATATCTATGAAAGAAAGAAGAGAAATAAAGAAAAAAAGAGGGGAAATCATCAGTTATCTGTGTTTCATAAAAAAGTTTACGAAAAAATAAACACGGTATTACAATTTAATGGGTGTATAAGAAAATTACTATACACTATTTACAAACAAAGAAAAACGTTTTGTATCATTTATATACTATATGAAAAAAAATACACCTTCAAAAAAAATAGTTCGCGGGATGTAGCTCAAATGAATCGATCCTTGTCAGTGGTCCCATTTGCAGTTTGGGTATTTTCCGTTCCAACCAGTGATCCACAACTGGTTTATCAAATGCCGTGGTATGTGCTATCCTATCTGAGGGACGGTGCATGCAAAAGACCGCTTGCTGCTTTCCGGAAAGAATAGCCTATGTGGCGGTACATAGTTTTCTCTAAATAAATATGTCAAAATTACCATATGATTGACGTCCAATAACCGATGATAAGATAAAAATCAATGTTATCTAGAGGCGTCGGTAAATAAAACAAACTGTACTAAACACCAACTCAAGGACGTACAAGTTAGTTGAATGTTTTGAAATATGGTTACTACAAGCAAGCACCGTTCAGATTTCATTGTTAAAATAAAGTATATCCACGGCATAACCTATGTATCACGAGTCTTTGTAAAATATACGTAAAAACCCGAAACTTGAATCAGTTGTAAATGTCTTGTGTTGTTAATTAACCTGTTGCTGGTGTTTATCAAAATGTATCAACACTATTTATACGAACGGGTTAACATTTACAATCTACGAGATTGATGTGTTGTTCTTCTGGCAACACGTCTGAAACAACATACTTAATGTTGACTGTACTTGATAAGAGCTTCAGTGGTCCAGTGGTAGAACATCGGACTCTCAAGAAGAAGACAGTGGTTCAAAACCAGTTGAAGGCTGGCTCACACTTGATGTTTGACATCCAATAGATAATAGCTACCCTCTTTTGTGAGAAGGATTTCTCCGCGGACACAGTGCCCTTGTTTAAAGACACTGGGCCCGTGTTGAACGTGCCCGAACCAAACTGGACTTGGGTACGGTTCAAAATTACTTGAAATGAAATGAAAAATGAAAGAAAGATTATGACTGTAAACAGGTTGTGTTCAACTTAACAGGACTTTTTTATTTAAAGGGACACTAACATAGTTGCACAACATGGCAGTCCTCCATTAATATTTATGCTACGCCAATATTTGCTGTTATAACGCATTTAGTTAAAACTCTAAACAACCGCTATTACACGCCACAACCACTTCAGCTATTTTGAATTTAAAAAGTCGGTCACGTCCCCCCAATTTTTGGACAAGGGGCTCGCCTATGTAATTATCCCCCCACTTTTTGCTATGTAAAACTGAAATTAAAATGCCAAAATAATAATTAATGGAGAAATTAAAATGCCTAAATAATAATCTATACAATGTAACACTTACCCATGTTGTCTTAGCGCAAATATAGTCATGCTGAAGTACACAAGAAGTCTATAATGAGAGGGGTGTGTGTGTGGAAGACAGTGGGACGGTCCGTTCCCCCACTTTTTGAATAGATTTCAGGCCCGTACGTTGGATTTTGTTTAGGGGGTGTGTTTGTGAGGATATCCATGTTTTATTTTCGTTTTTAACGTTATTCTAGTAAATTAGCGTCAATCCAAATTTGCATTTACGGACCTTGACAGTTTTAGGGGGTGCGTGCGCACCCGTTGCACCCCCTACTCCCTGCGTACGGGCCTGAATTTTATCTCTTGCTAATATATATAAAAATAGCAAAATATGACAACTGTAAATAACAATTATAGTACACTTTTATGGAAGAAATCAGCTAAAAAATGCCTACCCAAGATTTAATATGAGTCTCACCAATTTAGAAAAAAACAACAAAAAAAACTGCTTTTTAAATGTAGACATCATAAATCTGAGTTTGGAGCTAGTCTACTAAAATGTCTACGAGGAATTTTGACTATTATTATATTACAGTAAAGACACATTTCATTACCTCGCCTTTTTATATAATTAAATGTCAAAATGCGGTCTACATAACTATTTGAAAACATACTTTTATTGTTTTCATTACTTTCCTTAAAAACCTTATGCTTACAGACAAAATATATAATATAATAAATTACATAGCTAGTTTGAAAATGTAAACGATGATTTATGTCTAAGATTATTATTTTAAAAACGCATTAAACATATTTAAATTTTCGGTTAGAAAAAGATATTAAAGATGTTAAATATAATCAACGGGGTCAGATCAAAGACCCCGCTCTCGTTAAAACCGAGTTATATATTTACACCCAGTTTTTAAACAGCTCAGGAAAGTAACGCAATTTAATAATGATGCACTGCAGGCGACGCAAACCACATAACCAATTACGAAATGGGCACTTACCCAGCAGGGGGTGACATGGTGAGAAAAGAGTAAATGAGGGGTGTAATACCGGTTGTTTAGAGTTTAACTAAATGTGTTACAACAGCGGGGATTGGCTCAACTCTTTTAATACACGTGTTAGAACAGCATGGGTTGGCTGATCTCCTCTCCTAGACAGTTTAATCCTTGACACCTTTACGTTTCTTCAAGCTTCCACATTGTACAATACTGTTACTATTAAGTGCATTAGCTGAAGGGAGCCCCGACGGTCTGTTTGTTGATTTTTATGTAACACAAGCAGCGATTGAATTTAGTGTAACCTTCAGATATGACACACGTCTTGATTTTGATGTTCCAGTCTATTGTTCCTAACCACAAGAAGTCATCACGAGTGTCGCTATTAGTCGTTATGATTAACCACTTGCCTATAATGTCCTGTCTAATGTATAGTCATAATAGTGGCACTTTATTTTTTTCATTCACGTGCAGACTGAAATTACTATGGATTAGACTAACTGTTTAGTGGTTATGTATTACCTTAAAGGTATGCTATAGTGTTCAATAATTAAACATCTTTCAGTAATAAAACACATAAATACAACAATAAAAAAATAATAATAATGCTTCCGCAATCAAGAGTTTACATGACTTTTTTACTTTCTATAACGATTACCACTTCAGTCATATAGAACTATTATGGCATACAACTAAAGGGAGTTCGAAAAATCTGTTGCGTTTGTGTCAAACTAAGTCAGTTGACCTATCAAGGTACCTACGTCACCTATCATGTGACAAGATGTATTATACTAACTTAAACCTAGCCAGATTAAATAAATAAATATAAAAATAAAATATATATACATATGTAAAATATTTATATTTATAAAAATTAAATAAAAAAAATATTGGAGCTCCTACCTACCTACTTCATATAAACCATCCATCATCCATCCATCCATCCATCCATCCATCCATCCATCAATCCATCCATCCATCCATCCATCCATCCATCCATCCACCCACTCATACTTTATTATTATTATTATTATTATTAGTAGTAGTAGTAGTAGTAGTAGTAGTAGTAGTAGTAGTAGTAGTAATACACATACGTTGATGTCTTCTGTAATATGTTTGACCTAAAATATCTAGATTTTCAGTATGAAGACACAAAATGTTGAACTCTTCACGTTTTCGACCTTAAAGACCGATACTGTTGAAACATTCAACCTGTCCATACAACACATTTGAATATCGACCATCTGTACAGTTATACCAATCCACCAACACAATCTCTCTACTTACCTTCCTTATGACGTATCAAATTACACATGAACTCATTTGACTCGACATAATTAATTTTACCAAAACTACAACTGGAAGCAAGATGGCTAAGAATGTAATAACATTAATAAACTGCAGGCTTATTAATTAACATGTCTGTATTCATTTACTTGGCTCGTCCATGTTGAGCGATATCAGTTCCTGTTCCCTATATTGCTTTGTCTTTGATGTAGTTTATTAAAGGAAACGGTTAAGTTAGTCATTAAGAAATCCTAGATCATAGTGAATATTGAAAATAGGAACTATTTGAGGTTCTGGGTGACAGTCTACAGAATCAGATATCTAGAAGATGAGAAACAAAGAGATGTTGGGAATTAATATGATGTGTCAATTTGTTTTTCTCAACACCACACACAACACACACCCACCAAAAACAAAAAACAAACGAATACCCTACCCCACACACATACACACAAAACAAACACACACACCAAAATAAAAATGCCCGACCCCCCCCACACACACACACACACACACACACACACACACCACCACCACCACCACCACACACATACACACAAAACAAGCCAACACACACACAATTACACACACACACGCGCACTCTCTCTCTCTCTCTCTCTCTCTCTCTCTCTCAACACACACA
>JAULBS010113728.1:0-14819 GCA_032355785.1 Symmetromphalus regularis | reverse complement strand
GTAATGTTGTTCTCATTGATTCCAAGTATGTTAGTCTTTTATGGGTGCCAGGTTATCACTACCACTCCTGGGACTGGTTGCGTTTTGTTCGTCGGTCTCGTCCGCTATTTTGGGAGGATACTGTCCTTTTGGTTTTCCTTCTTTTTTGAATTCAGTTTCTTGAGACTGTTGATTCAGCATCAACATTGTGTGTTGGAACGCCATTTGCCATGCTTGGGACTATTTCAGGTTGTTCCTTTCTAAAATATACATATGGTTGTATATCTGCTAAACTTGCATTTTGCCTCTTCCTTCTGTTAATTAATAAATATAATCAATGAGAATTCAAATTATATTATAATCTAAATTGAAAACCAACAACAATATAATAATTATTATATCAGTGGCGGATCCAGAAAAATTGATTGGGAAGGGGGCGGTAATAATACGATTCTTTAACGTTAAAATAATAATAATTATTAGATCGCCACATGGGGAAGGGGATTCCCCCTATATATCTGGCACTATATATCCAGTCATATTCCTCTGATTTTGCCCATATGCGCTGGTAAATGTCTTTGTCATGGTTAGACAAGACAAGACAAAATATATTTTAGGTATAAAGGCCGTCGGCCCGTAATACAAACAGAGATTCATACATTTTTGCGCACGTGTTGTTTGCACAGTATATTATTTTGTAAAGTTTTCTATGCTATATTCAAGTATTTCTAAATTGTGTGTCCATTCTTTATAAAGCAGACTGTAGGATTTCAGATTTCATGGGAAACACATTTTGGGTTACACTCACGGGTAACTGTTTTTCGGTTCCGTAAAATTGGTGATGGGTACCCATTCTTGAAACATTTAATTGGCGCAGATGCCATGATTATTTGCTCTAAAACGTGCTCAAAACAAATCGTCTGCATTTACTACGCTCGCGCCAACTTACAGTTCGACCCAGAATGCTTTGCGTTTGGAGGTAACAATATGGCGGACGAACAACGTAGGCCTACAACAGAACTGAACGACGTTTCTAAAACTTTTTTTTTGTTTTTAATTGCCTTGCGTTTGGTACAGGTAGATGAGTAAAATAATGTAATCGATCGTTGACTTGAACTGTTACGTTTTTGCCGTAAATACTTAATTAATATCATGGGAAACGAAATTTCGGTTCCGTAGTTTCCCCAGCACGGTAACGACACGTTACAGGTAACGATCGTTACCGTGAAATCCTACAGCCTGTGATTAATAAATCAATGTGTTCTAGTTGTGTTATTAAACAAAACAACAACAAACAATTAATCCTAAAGTCAGAATTTTAAAAGCTCCAGTCCATTAGATAGCATTAACCTTCTTGTTTGGAGCTTACCTTTCCACACTTCTTGGATCCATGCTTTGTAAACAATTATAAATCATTTGACGAACCCATCATCTTGCCATCACTGTCGAACCACCATTACAGTTTTATTGAAGTATCTCCTGAAGTTTGTTTTGTGTACAGATGGTTTTTGATATGATAACACTTTTATTGTTCTCATTATAAAACAGACCATTAAAGCTAATTATTTTCAGAACGCTTTCTTGAAAATAGAGATGTTCTTAAAATTTGAGTAAAAAAGGTAACTACATTTAACTGATATACTGCACATTGATCTGTTATTTATAGTCATGACAATCTTATTCATATTTTCTTTGAAAAGCTGCAACCAAAGAAAGTTGCTAACTTGTGTGTATGTTGTTTGTCATACAGGTGGAGTATCCAATAGGTAGGGATCCGCCAAGCCAGCCTTTCACAGACTTGTTTGGTCCCCCTATACTTGGTGATGGCAAGAAATGTCAAAACCAATCAACATCTGGGAAGGTAGGTTTGAAATGATCAAATATTGTCTTTTTTTATCAAGGCATGTGTCATACATTAGGCTGTGGTATATGTCATACATTAGGCTGTGATATGTGTCATATATTAGGCTACAGTATCAGTGTCATACATTAGGCCATGTTATGCGTCATGTTACTAGAAAAAAAGTTAATTAAATAAAACCATAGTGGAGGGAGGCAGTGGGATGGTCCGGGTGGATATTTTACCTAAGATTGCTTAGGATTGGTAGGTTGTTCTGATTTACTGGATTCGGGTATAATTCTAGTTTATGAAAAGTAATGATTGTTTTAAAATCTCTCTTGCCTTTGGATGCTATAGGCATAATTAAAATCTGCCATTCAGGGCAAAAGAGTGAAATATTAAATCAAGTCAGTATAGCATTTTAATAAAAGTAAAAGGCAATCAAAATAAAAGTGGTACTAAAATGTTCAGAAAAATTAACTGAATAAAAAGTCAAAAGTTTTAAGAAATCTTGATTGGTCAAACAGCTATATTTTGGTTGAAATTGATTTTTAAAAAGGGAATTTTAAAAAATCTTTCTTTCTACTGGGCCAGTTTAAATAAAATTTGTTTTGCTTTATTTGGTATGTTTTATCAAAGAATAAAGTGATACTAAAATAATTTAACATTCAATGGCTCAATTCATATTTTCCATATTCTACTTTTTAACGAGCTTAATTAAAAAAAAAATTGTGTTCAATCTTATTACACAAGCACTGAAGCTTGACATTACTAATTACTGTGTTAGCTACGGAATGAAATCAGACAGCTTGGTAACTGATCTTTGTGTCTTAGGAGAATAGACCATGCTCAATGAGGCGTGACAAGCTTCATCTGGTGAACAACACCTTGTTGTGCATGGCCAATGATCCAGGCCCTGCTTCATCAAATAGCTTGGGTTGAACCTGTCTTTTGCAAGTGCACTTATTATCTAATGCATGAAAGCAGCTTTCTCCTTTATTAAAACATAATATTGGCTGGGCTTATGCTGTAACATGTGTTAATTGACTTGGTAGGACAACTAATACAGTTTGTCACACTATTCTGTATGCATATGTAGTTGGGTGTGTGACAGAGGAGAGGAAATAAGACTTGTTAAACACATGGCTGTTATTATGAACATGTTAATATGACTGACGGAACAGTTTCACTGTTTTGAGAGTATACTTTTCTGTTTGTAAGTGTGAATTATTGATTCCATTACCTGGAGAACAAGCCATACATAATTATAAGGAAGCGGCCTGAACAGAATGCCCATTTTGTTATGGCTTGAATGCAAGGTACGTGAATGTGAATATATATAATATTCCACAATTGGTGAGTTTTTGAGAACAATTTTAAGCATAAAGTAAAGTTTGTTTTATGTAATGAAGTCTAGAGCACATTGATTTTTCTTACATATTTATTTAGAGGAAACCCACTGCCACACATAGGTACTCTTTCTGATTAGCAGCAAGTGGTCTTGTATATGCACCATCCCACAGACAGCACATATACAGCCTTTGATGATTCAGTTGTGGACCACAGCTTTGACAGAAAATAAAAATAATGAACAATACCAAATCTAAACACTTGATTTATCTGTGATATCTATGATGGTCAGAGCAAGATTGCAATAATTAATTGTTATATAGTTATTTAGACTTATTGTAAGTCTCAAACCATATTTTTAATAAATCACATTCCGGTATCCATTTATTTGGAAATGTTATTGAAAGTTTGCACAGAATGTTTGGTCATGTGCATGATCTCTCCCATCCCCACCTTCCCTCTTCTCAGTATTTCTCTCCAAAGAGGTATCAGTTTTATATGGATGCTGTTTTAAAAAATTATGTAAAACCTGACTTTAACCATAATTTGACATACAAGTGGGTTTTTTTTGATAAAATTTTAATTAATATGAATCTTATAGTAGGTAGTCTGGCTGGATATTTTACCAAATGTTTAGCATATATTTCTTTGAAATACTTTCATGTGAATCACTAGGTAAACTGATATATTATTCATTTGGGCAAGAGTTCCAACCGTTCATGAATAGGGTTAGTGTCAGTTTTAGGTTAGGATAGGGTTAGGATTAGGGTCAGTTTCAGGGTTCTTTGTAAGTCCCATCAAAACAAAACCCTTTTTAGATTGTTTGAAAAATGATGCTGGAATGGTTGGAACTCTTTCCTTCCTTTGTAGTTTTATGTTATTTGTGAGAAACCATATATGCCCATTTAACAGTATTTTGTATTGATATCATGAACACAAATAACTTTTTCTTCAGTCTAACTATGCAGGCCTGTGCAAATTGCATGAACAATCGTTTCGTTCATGCAAAGGATATGTAAAATTATTTGCATAACTGATTTACCATTCATGTAAATTTGGCTAAATAAAGTAGTTTTTCCATTTTTAAAACAAAAACGGTTATGCAAATGAAAATATGTTATGCAATTATTTTTGGCATAACCTATTTTGCCGTTATGCAGATTTTGAATTTGTGTAGGCCTGCTATGACTAACAAAAGAAAACAACCCAAAAATCATTTTGATTAAGATCAACAAAACAGAGATGCAGTCAGAGCTTATGCCATGGAGGGGTACACTTTGAATTCATACTTAGCTTGACATTTAATGTTTTTTTTCAGGAAAAGGATAAAAGTTGTAAATATAAGACACCATCCTCAACAACTCCCGATGCTTCAAAGTGCACAGTACCACAGTCAACCCATGTGATCAATACTCCCTCCGCTACACCCGGAGTTCCGCCCATTGCATCCAAAGACATCAAGAAAAGCAAAGAAACAACTGCTCAAAAACGAATGTCGAAATCACCATCTGAACAAACATCAGGTATATATAATGTTTAGCACAATCTAAATTAAAAAAAGAAGTAAACAAGACACTCCGTGGAAAGATTTCTGCTATTATCCGTCCTACTTCTATCTTTTATTCCAACAATGGATTATTTTGATTGGCTGCTATTTAAAAGAATGAAGCTAATCTAACCCATAACATTCATTTGATGATAATACATGTTGGTTGATTAAAAAAAAACCCCACTAAATACAATGTTAATTATTAGTTTTAAAGGAGGGGTTTCAGATGGATATTTTTTATCAAATCTGCTTAAGTGTTTCAGCTATTTACAATGGTTAAAATTTCTTGTTAAAAGGTACAGAAGCTATTGTTTTGCAATTTGCTACAATAATGAAAGAACCTTAAAAATACTTGGTGGGAGAAATAAGGATGTCATGTCTCATATGCAACATAATAAGCACAGAAGCATTTCTGTCTAGACCCCTCCTTCTTTCTATCATTCAATGAACGGATATTTTGATTTGACTGCTATTTAAATGAAGTTCAGCTAACCTGAAACATAATTATAAGATAAGAAAGTAATGTATTAAAAAAAACCAAGTAAATATAATGTTAATTAAATATTTTATAAAGTAGGTGAGTTCAGCTAGATATTTTACCAATAGATATTTGAAATTAATGCAGATAGCTATTTAATACAAGGATAGATGTCAAATATGGTGCAACATAAGGTGAGCATAGAAAAAGCTATTTTACTTTTTTCTCAAAGGAAAATAAACAAAACATAATTTTCTGTGCCATTTTTGTAAAATGACAGTTTTCAGTCAGTGTAAAATAACTCTAATAAAGAATCTGTTTCCAATTTTATAAGAACGCTGGATGCTTAATAAGTCAGATACAGAAATATTTTAATAGTTATTCTGTTACAGGTATCCACAAGGAACATGTTTTGGAGTTATGCCCCTTAATATGTTAGATATTGAGTATATAAAAACAAATTCCTATATGATATTGCTTATATAATGATGAATTTATTTATCATAGCATAATATGTGTTTTTGTTGTTAACATTGATTCTTATTTCTTCCTTTCAGGTAAAAAGATAAAGAGACATAACTCTATAGATTCCAAAGAAAAGCGAGAAAAACATAAAAATGAAAAACAACAAAAAGAAAAGAAATCCGAACATTCTGAAACAACTGAATCAAAGACATCCACAGCGAAATCCGATTCATCTAAAAGGAAATCTAAAGACACATCTGATCATGTGAAAATGAAAGATGGAATAAAAAAACATAAGTCTGACAAAGATCATTCGTTTGATTTGAAACCACAAAACCACACGTCCAGTAATGTGTCTAAGTCTGTTGGAGAGGTGAAGAAAAAACCTGAAAAACAGGATAGTCCACAAATAAAAGCAGACGACACTGACTCGAGTAGTGATTCCGATTCTCTTCTCAGTTCTAAAGCTGTCTCAGATTCTTGTAGTTCTCCTTTGTCCTCGCTGTCTGAAGATGACGAAGATGTTCAGATGGTCATGTCCATTATAGCGGAGAGCCCAGACATCTCTAAAAGGAGTCCAGAGGAATCTCAGAAAAGTCCTGATGTAGTTCAGAAAAGTCCTGATGTGTCTAAAAAACATAAATCAACTGTTGAAGTTGTTGATACTAAACTCTCAGTGATTAAAAGTGATTCTAAATCGACAAAATCACGACATAATTCACACTCTTCCACCCATTCCAAGAAGAGTTCACAATCCAAACCTATTGCTAAATCTGAAATCATTTCAAAAACAGACTCCGCAAAGATAAAATCATCCTCAAAAACAGAATTATCCTCAAAATCTGAATCATCCATAAAGACTGAATCATCATCAAAATCTGAATCGTTCTCAAAGTCTGAATCTTTAAAATCTGAAACAAAGTCAGATGTGTCAAAGCACAGAGATTCTAAAGAGGTTAAAAATAAAAAAGACAAGTTACCAACAACTCCATCAAAGACATTGTCCAAGTCTAAGGATGTGAAAGATTCTAAACACAGAGTTGAACCAAAGTCTGTGAAAGACAAGTGTGTGAATGGTGATATTCCCGAGAATGCACCGAATGGAGAAAAGATTGTTGATCTGCTTGCTATGCAGAGGACGATAATGACGTTAAGAGACAGAACAGTTCTCCAACAGGTGGTAAATCTCATCTCAAAAACTGGCTTGTTTGATGTCACAGAAGAAACGTTTGATTTTGATCTGTGTAAACTTGACATCGGCACGGTGAACAAAATCAAAAAAGCTATTTCTCAGACTTCATAGCTGTTGTGATTTCTTCAAGTAGTTTTGAGACTTCTTGGCTGTTCTGCTGTTTATCATTTATAGTATTTTTTATTCACTGTGCACATGTTTTTTATGGATAACTTTTATGTCTTATAATAAATGAAAGTTTTTTGCAGAGTATTAAAATTGGTTAATTTTGGAGGCATTTTTGTCAAAATCTTCAAAACATTACCATTCTCTAATAAACACAGAACATGTCTATAACATACTATGATGATAACAACAGTGTGCATACATATCTTGTGCAATGAGTTTATTAAAAATATTTTGTTTATAGTGACACAAAGTTTTCCATAAAAACCAGTGCACAGTGAATGGAAATTACTATTAAAGTTATGAAATTTGAATCATCTGCTAGAAATAAATTGGGGAGGGGTTGGAGGAAATTGTTTGTATTGTCATAGCATTATCATAAAATGGTTAAACGTGTTAAAGTGGACATATCTATAAAACGAACACCTGATGGTTCATTTTTGATTTACAATTCAGCCTGTTTTGAACAGCATAAAATTGTTTCAAAAAAGTGTGAATCAACATAAAACTATCAACAAGAAATCAGACTAAAAGTTTTCTAAGTATGGGGATTGGAGAGGAGGAAAATTAGTTTTGGTTCTAAACATTTACAAATCGATAATTGCGGTCATATTACCAGGTTAAAAAATATATATGAGTAGGCTAAAACTTGTAAAAGTTGGAAGCAAATCTTGAAATAGTCCTAAGTCATGTTACAAAAGGTGGTTTACAGTCATCTAAATTTTTCTCATACACTATCTAGTTTAGTATATTCATAACATTATCTTGTATTACTATTAACCCCACTTCTGTCCTATTTTTATTTGTTGGTGGCTGTTGACAGATTTGACTTATAAGTTGAGGATTCACCAACCTGCTTTATTTATTGTCTATGATGTCAGTCACTGTTCTGTAGGCTAACGGCAATCTGTCATGACTTCTATAGTTTTCATTTATAGGTTTTGCTATATATCAAATAACCTACTTTATGGATAGGCAGCAATTAGAAATAATGCTTGAACAAAGATCATCAAATCAATACACTTCAGTGGACCCATTTGGCATATTTTTTGTTCCAGCCAGTGGTAAATCACTGGTTTAACAAAGGCTGTACTGTGTGTTGTCCTGTCTGTGTAAAAACGCAAGTAAAGGATCCTTTGCTGGTTTTTGGAAAGATAGCCTGTGTGGTGGCTGTAGGTTTTCTCTGAAGACCATAAGTCACTAAAACTAATTGTTTACACTTCATAACTGCTGATAAACAATGTGGTGCTGAGGTGTCAATAAAAACAAAAAATCCTTTCAGTTTGAACTAAACATTATTACTCAAAATTATGTGAAGAAATGCGTGAGTGATAGGGAATTTTTTGTTTTTAAACAATTTATTTTAAAATTGTATTGAATGAATTTAAGAGCAGGCTGAGTTTATTTAAACACCTTTATTTACCTGAGTTTATTTAAACACCTTGATCTACATGAAATGATTATTCACATTATTTTTAGAGGTATGTAATTGATGTGATATTTTGAGCAAGGAACAATGACCAGCAGACTTCTACTATAGATACCGGTACAGTGTTATAAATTGGATTGTTTGTCTCATGTCTCTCAGTATACATAATACTTTGTTGTAAAGGTGAAGAATTTTATACATACAATTAGGGGTGCACTGATATACTGGTATACTTGCCAAGTGCAATATGTACTGTGATGTGGTTTCGTGTATCTCGATGTATCTAATGAGTATCCATCTTTAAAACCTATGACTATGACAGTAAGTTATAAAAATAAAAGTTAAATTTAATTAAAACATAAATCTACTGTGTCTATATAGTATCTTTTTTCATCAGAAATTGATACAGGTTTGCCTGTCTGAGATATGTTTAGTAATTAGTATGATAATATAATAATATGACTTTATCATATCTTGGTAATTAATCAAACTGTATTTAAGTACATATTGCAATACGAGTTTGCTGTATTGCAATGTACAGCAATACAGTTTTGGCCGTATCATTGCACCCCTACATACAATCAAGAATTCTGGCTGAGAAAGACAAATATGTTAATATATATATATATATAAAACTTTGTTAACGTTTTTAATGTTTTATATTTAAAATAGAAATGTCAAATTAATGTTGTATGTTTTACACAAACGTTATCTTTCCAATAGATTAATCACCCTGACTTAAATGATTATAACCCTAATGTTTTTAACATCTAGTACTGTAGTAGCCTTTCACTGCCCACTTTAAATCTTAGCCTTAGTCATGAATATAATTAGTGAGCTTCTAACTTCATAATATATAATACATGTACATAATAGATTACCGACATTTTGTGCTAATTATGATGATTTTGTACGTGGTGCCATAAATTTGAGGTTTTCCTCAGAAAATGTTTTTATTTTAATCTGTACTGTTTTCTTCAGTTGTCCATATCATTTTTTCAGCTTTGCAGATAACCATTTACACTTACGATTTTTATTATTTTTTTGGTGGAATTTTCATAATTTTAGTTACCGTCTGTTTAATATTTTGAAAATTTGGATGTTGCATTCCAATATGATTTTGTTAAAATTTTCATGATAAATGTCAGTAATATTACTAGTAGCATTCTTAATGTTATCATAATATTATGGTTTCAAACTGTACAAAATAGTCCGAATTGGAACATTTTGGTAAAAAAATGCCTGCTTTGGAACAATCATTTGAATTTATAGAAAGTTGGTGGATACCACTGACGAGAAATCCGTGTAATGTTTTGGAAAAATCCTTTTTAAATTGGATTAATTTCCAATATGGAAATCTTATTTTTAATTTTATAAAATGTCATTGGTTAATGTAGATGGATGTCAGAAAGTGTAAGGAATGTTTCCTTTAGAAATTAGCTATTTAGTTAAGATATGAATGTTTTCTACATTTTACAAATGTATAAATTGTCTCAGTACATTAAGAAAACGTACATCCATCTATCTGAAGGGCCTTTGAACAATTGTTGTTACGTTTACATGTACCTAATTTTGTATTATGTAATTATGTTGAATTGTCTTTAGTTTTACCATGTATTATGCTTGAAGGTATGTGCATTACAAAATAGACTGTCCCTTCTAATGGTTTTTTTTTCTGAAACAAATCTTAAGAAGTTGCAGACCGAAGTAAAACAATATATGCAGGTAAACTGGAGAGCCATGATAACATGTGTTTAGGTAAGTAAAGACGACTGGTGCATTCGTGTAGTCATGTTAAATATTAACTCTAGTTCACTCCAGCAACAACATTAAAAATAGTATATACTAGAGTTGGTTTATAAACATAGTGACACCAGTGGTGGATCTAGGGCAGGCCCTGTGCCCCCTATAATTTTGCAATTATAATATTATCAGTTTTTTAAATTTGTTATTGTTATTACTTTGTTTAGATTAAAAAATTCACCATCATATTGGCACCCCCTCCCCCAAATGGATTTTCTGGATCTGCCACTGGACACACAATGGTTATATCTGCCTTGCATTCAGGACCAAATAACTAGCTGACACTTGCTAAACTTGTTTTTTTTTTTTTTGCACTTCAGTTTAAACCCATTAAAGCTCGTCTGTCTTGAAAGTAGAGCAAGTGTACTCTAAACACCAAGTGTCAACAAATTCTTATTGTGTAGCTTATTGTCTAGAATATACTGTATGGTAAAAAATGTATACTTGCCCATGTCAGTATTTGAAATTTGAGGGGCATGTCAGGGGCATGTCAGTTATTTACCTTCAGGTTGTTAAGTTTTGGGGTCATGAGGGCACAACAGGAGTATAAGGGAAAATGCTGTTGTTCTTTTGTGAAATGTCTTAATTGTTAACTATTTGAAATTGAAACCATTTACTACACATACAACACTGTATAGTATAATTAGGTGATGTCTGTTGGCCAGCACTAACACCAGTACTAACATTTCTTTGTTGTATTTTGTAGTTTAATTGTGATCTCCCAAGGTTCAAAATAAACTGTTGTTTGTTTTACATATATGGTCTTTGTTTTCTTTGCCTTTGAAATCCTACACATGCTAAGATAAAGCCAGCCCACTTGTTTGCTTTAAGATTTGATATCAGTTTTGCTTTTGAAGTACGTATATCCTCAAAGTCTTTAACAAACTGATATTTAAGTAAAAAAACAAGATAAGCTGACTGCCCATGAAATATAGCCACATAATATGCTGTCAAGAATATAAGACATCTAAAAGCTTATTTGCTTATTTTATTATCCAATATTATTCATAGTTTTAGTTAGACTTAGTTAGATACTAAGTGTGGAAAATCAAGATATGGTAACTTTCATTTTGGGTTAAGATCAGTAGTAGTGGACTATTGAGCTGCAATGAATCTTATAATGATCAGTCTATTTTCAGTTCCAGCATGTGTTCTACAACTAGTATATCAAAGACTACAGTATGCAATTTGCTGTTCTGTCTGATAAAAACTTTTGTCACTGATAACTATATCCAGTGATAAAAGTAATGTCCTTAAAGGTAATCTGTTATAGATTAACAAGATGGCAGACCTCCAAAAATATTTATTTTAAAAGAAATAATTGTTTAATAACACCCCAGCACATTGTTTATTCAGTGGCTATTAGAAGTCAGACATAAGACTTATATGTGCTGTGCTAATAGAGTATTTAAAAATACCAATTTTTGATAATTAAAATGTCTGTTAATGCAGATTCTTTTCTGTAAATTTTGTCATGTATACTTAATGTCCAAAGATTAAAAGTAATGTGTCCTTAAAAGTAACAGATTAATAAGATGGCTAACCTCCAAAAATATTTGCATTGAAGTGTATTTGATTTCAAATATTTACTTCATACAACAAATTACCAAAATGTTTAAAAGAAATAATTGTTTAACAACACCCCAGCACATTGATTATTTTGGGGCTATTAGATGTCAGACATAGTGTTATGCGACTCGTGGTTTTTATAGGAAACCTGCTACTGCCACATAGGCTACCAGGTACTCATTCCAGTTAGCTGCAAAGGATCTTTTATATGTGCTTATTCACTGGACGGCGTTTGATAAACAGTTGTGGACCACTTGTCACTGGCATACACCTTCCCACAGTGTCTTGCAGAACACTCACTCTAGGTTGGAGCCAGTATCAAGATTAAAATGTTCTGCCTCAACTGATATTTGATCCTAGTACCTATCAGCAACAAGTCAAACAACTTAACCACTGATAAGGTATAATTTAAGCAATTTACAAGTAGATAAATAATAGCTGTAGAGAAGACAACATGAAAATAGATCTGCAAACTGCTGGTAGTCCTAACATTTGTGTTGAAATATAGATAACCCTCAATCAAGTGTAAATAATAATACTGTCTATCAAAATATTTTACAAGTCTTAAGAGAATACGATCTAGAGGTCAGTGTTCCCCATGGGTAGAACCTCAAATAAGTAAAGAAAGGATTGTTTTAAAGAAACCACAGCAGTGTAATCAGCAACTGGTATGTGTCAACTGAACTGTATTTGTGACATGTTTCGCAGAAAAAAATTCATTAAGATGGCACACCAATTTTTCACTATTTTACCACTTACTGCATTTCAAAGCTTTCCTAAAACTTTCAAAAAAAATAGAAAGATGTAAATTAGCAGGTCACTGACCTGTAAGTAGTGAATACCAACCATATATGGCAACAGATGGTAATAAGGTATGCAGTAGATGGTAGCTCACATTTCTTAATACCTGTAACGTTAGCTATTTCACAATTTTTTAATGAATAAATAAATAAAAACCACAAATGTACCCTCCCCCTGCTCAACTGCAAGCTCCCTCGCAGTGCCTTTACCACTTTCTAACTAAAATGTTGGCAAGCATGTTAAAATACATCCTCACAACATCAGGAGTCACACTCGTTGTGAGGATGGTAAAAATAGCAACACATGTAATTATTTGTAACCATGCTGGTGACACACGACATGATGGTAAAAATAGCAAAATATGTAATTATTTGTAACCATGCTGGTGACTCTTGATGTTGTGAGGATGGTAAAAATAGCAAAATATGTAATTTGTAACCATGCTGGTGACTCCTGACATTGAGGATGGTAAAAATAGCAAAATATGTAATTTGTAACCATGCTGGTGACTCCTGACGAGGATGGTAAAAATAGCAAAATATGTAATTAATTATTTGTAACCATGCATGACCCCTGAGGTTGTGAGGATGGTAAAAATAGCAAAATATGTAATTAATTATTTGTAACCATGCAGGTGACTCCTGACGTTGTGAGGATCATAAAAATAGCAAAATATGTCATTAATTATTTGTAACCATGCTGGTGACTCCCGACGTTGTGAGGATGGTAAAAATAGCAAAATATGTAATTATTTGTAATCATGCTGGTGTATCTTTAAACATTACTTCCCAGCTTTACTTGGTTTGTAATAATCTGGCTTTATCCCAAATAGCTGATGTTTATTTATTTTGTGCTGGGGGGAAAGGGGGGTCTTTAAACAAATATCAAATAAATAAATAATAAGCTGGCCCTTCCCACTGATACAATGTTACATATTGTAAAGAAGATCTTTAATTCCATTCAATTATCTAAAGCAAACTGATTAAAGAATAAGCAACAAATTATATATGCAAATAAGTTTTAATAAGTAATTTGACCACACTGTACACTTAACCACATAACCAGTCCATGAACTAAAACAATAAAGAGGTTTAAAATAAAAAATCTACACACACTGAGTCTATATATGAGCCATGACTCAAAAGGTGTGTTTGCACGGGATAGTCTGTCTAAAATCTGGTATCACACATCCAGCGTATAATTCACTACATAATATATATTATATATATCTGGGAATTAATAGACTTCATTGATTTGTGATATCTGCACAGTTCCAAATTTACTTGTGGTTAATTTGGCCCACCTCTCTGAAAAAGAAAAAAGATTAAATCACTTGAAAAAGAAAATGGCTAAATCTGAAATTGTTGAAAATTTATATATTCTAAAATTATCTTACAATGAAAACAATCAAAATATACTGTTTGAAATGTATACAGGATATAGAAACATCATATAAGGAAATAGGAACAGTGTTATATTTATAGTAATAGTGCAACTAATGGTAGTGAGTGACAAAGTTGATGCAATGATGTATCAAGAGTACTGTGAAATGATTATGGCAAGTTTTAAAGGCATAGACAAACCAAATTTCACAAGTTGTACCCTTCCTGGCTGTCTGGATCTGGTTTGTCTATTAACTCAAATTTCACAAGCTGTACCCTTTCTGGCTGTCTGGATCTGGTTTGTCTATTAACTCAAATTTCACCATCTGTACCCTTCTTGGCTGTCTGGATCTGGTTTGTCTATTAACTCAAATTTCACAAGCTGTATCCTTGCTAATTGTCTGGATCTGTTTTGTCTATTTAACTCAAATTTCACAAGCTGTACCATTCCTGGCTGTCTGGATCTGGTTTGTCTATTTAACTCAAAATTCACAAGCTGTACCCTTGCTGGCTGTCTGGATCTGGTTTGTCTATTAACTCAAATTTCACAAGCTGTACCCTTCCTGGCTGTCTGGATCTGGTTTGTCTATTAACTCAAATTTCACAAGTTGTACCCTTCCTGGCTATCTGGATCCGGTTTTTCTATTAACTCAAATTTCACCATTTGTACCCTTCCTGGCTGTCTGGAACCGGTTTGGGGAGCAGGATCTAGCTCAAACGGTAGAGTGTCCGTCGGATCAATCCTTCTCAGTTGACCCATTTGCAGTTTGGGCTATTTTCCATTCCAACCAGTGGTCCACAACTGGTTTATCAAAGG
>JAULBS010113717.1:0-14819 GCA_032355785.1 Symmetromphalus regularis | reverse complement strand
GTAGACTATATTATAGTAGAAGCCTATGTAGCAGTAGTAGACTATATTATAGTAGAAGCCTATGTAGCAGTAGTAGACTATATTATAGTAGAAGCCTATGTAGCAGTAGTAGACTATATTATAGTAGAAGCCTATGTAGCAGTAGTAGACTATATTATAGTAGAAGCCTATGTAGCAGTAGTAGACTATATTATAGTAGAAGCCTATGTAGCAGTAGTAGAGGCATTGTTAAATAAAACAAACTTAACTTTACTTTGATTTATTTATCAATGCAATTTTATTTGAACATTATGTAATTGTAATGTTGCATGTTCAAACCAGTAATCTTGCCAGTGAATACACTTAGGTTTTTCATAGTTTATGATTGTTAAAATGCAATTATCTTTAAAATGACTTTGTCAAAGGTGGTCACAAGCTTGTGCTTTGCAAACAAAGTGATCTTTCTTCATTAAATTTTATACTATCCAAGTACTCTGCAAATAGGTTTATGTTGAAATTGCTTTCCTTTTTAGGCAACATTAAGTTACGAGTGTCTCAAAGCAGTAAAATTGCACAGCAGAAGAGGCAGTTTGTTAAAGCATGTATTATGCATGACCAGTTCTATCAGAAAAGGAGGGTGACAATAAAAAAAAGGTTAACAAAAAAGAATGTAAGATGTAACTTAATGACGTAGATGAGAGTAACAAGGTAATATGACCTGATGACAAAGTACTTGTTACACAAAAACTAAAAATAACTTTCTTGTTGATGGATGGATGGATGGATGGATGGATGGATGGATGGATGGATGGATGGATGGACGGATAGACACATATGCAGATGGATGGGCAAATAACATATGGATGGATGGACGGATGGATGGAAGGAGAGACAGATGGACAGATGGATGGATGGATGGATGGATAGGTATGTAAATAGGTGAATGTTGAGAATGTATATGAATGAATGAATAAATGAATGAATGAATGGCTGGAGAGTGGAATTAATAGGTAGGTGAATTATCAAGCATATTAAATAAACTAATAAAACTTCCAATTTGTTTGTGATGGACTTATGCCAATAATGTTATCATTTACAACACACTGCAATTACATTTTTTTCATTCAGAATTGAGAAAACCTGTTTCTAATGAAATTAAACCAAAATACACAACCTATTACTAGAATGAACAAGTAAATTGAAAAACTAATTCTCTAGAGTGATTTAATTAATGAACTACAAAAAAAAAAAACTTTTGATCTTAAGCTCTCAGACATGATATAATAAACTGTATGAGGAGAAAGTAACTAGGCTGTAACACATTCACTTGTACAGGTAGCTCCAGGGATTAAACTCATTACATTGGGACGAGTGAACTAGATCAACAAAACAGGATATGTGAAACTAAAGAAGTAGTTAATTAGATCATAACAAAAAATACAATATAGGTATGTGTTAACAATCTCATGATTAATTTAAATGTTTTGGGTTGTTTTTGTTTTTTTTATATTTTACTTCTTTATAAAACTTCATTTAAAAAAGAATCCGTATTTGTTTTAATATAATGTTACATAATGTAACATATAAAACTTATAGCCAACAGTTTACAACTGACATGACAATAAACGTCAAGTTTACATTTAAATGATCTGTCACTACAACTAAGCGGGATGTACCTCAAACAGTAGTGTCCACATGTGAACTTGTCGGTCATTGGATTGATCCTTCTCAATGAACCTATTTGAGGTTTGGGCCATTTTCCATTCCATCCAGTGGTCCACAACTGGTTTATCAAAGGCCATGGTATGTGCTGTCCTGTCTGTGGCACAGTGCATATAAAAGACTACTTGCTGCTTATAGGAAAGAGTAGCCTATGTGATGGCAGTGGGTTTCCTCTAATAAATATGTCAGAATGACCATATGATTAGGTCCAACAGCCAATGACAAGATTAAAATCAATGTGCTCTAGTGGCATCGTTAAATAAAACAAACTTTACTTTTGTCACTACAGCTAGCCATGCAACACATGAACACAGAATAGTCTTTATAGAGTGTTTAACATACTCAGTCTTTAAAGGCTTTTAATATAATGTATTACCATCTCTGAAGCTTTAACCTGTGTGCTTTCATCATGCTTATTTTACCTCATCTTTATTTTTATGCATTAGACATGAAATAATTTCTTAGAATATTACCATCTATAAAGTTGTGAGCTTGATCCAGTGGGAACGTTACAACATGTAATCAGCTCTCTCTCTTTAATCTGCAGCTTGTTCGTCTGCTGCCACCAGAGAATGGGTAATTTAGTGTATTGATCAAAAACACTTAGCGACAATACTAGACCTGCACCACATTTTCAGCAAAGCTACACTTGCTAATATAGAGAACAAATGCTACACTGTGCCTCCAAGCCAGTTTGCTGCCACAGGGGGGCTGTGGGTCATGTATTATGAGACAAAATATCAAAGCATTATTGCAAAATTGCAATTTACTGCTAGTAAATAATTGATTTTGAACACACAGAGATAGAGACCTGTGGTCTATCACAGTAAAGGGCATCTTTCATGTCACTACATCAAGAGTGGGATTCGCTGTAGCTATGTGGTTAGAATGTCTCTGGCGTGCAACAGGCTTTTGTACTGAATCCACTTGAGTTTTTTGTCCTTTTATAAATCACCCACTGGGCTATTTCCAATTAAAGCCAGTGCTTCACAAAGTTATATCATTATCGAAGGTTATGGTATGAGTGTGACATCAAACATCAAAAGGATATTTTAGCCAATCTCATGCAATTTCTGAAGCAACAATGTTTAAAAGGTTATTTTTCAATTTAGTAAAATCGACATCCTCAGATGTTTACAATCAATAAAAAGACTTTGTTTTAAAGTTGTAATTTAATATTTACAATTCTATAATTAAAAACATTTTACACGTAAAAAACACAAATATACATTTTCATGAAATGATGTTCCTGTGAATGCCATGAAGAAAATCTTGACAGTCTGAGCAATTTTAAATTGCCATTGTGAACATTATATACATATATATAACATTATGCATGTCAACATCTAGTCATTAATGTTATTTGCAATAAAGTTTGTTGTATCTGTCACCATTTTCTAAATAAGTTTCACTCAAATTTGTTATAATAACAAAACCATATTCTGTATACCAGATGCATTTTAAACAGAATATAGCAATATTTTAAACAGAATATAGCAACATTGAATATATATACATGTTGAAAGTTGAACACACTTTAGATTGTGATTCAAACAATCTACTGAATAGAATTACCAATAATACTGTTGGTTATTGTATCCAATAAAGGTTTGAACATGCTCCCCATGAGCACAACCTTATACTAAGTAACACTTGCACCAAAAACTCAGAAATTGTACTAAAGGTAAGAGCTGGAACAAATTACTATTATTAGCCATTTGCTTGCTAAAATGAAACACATACATCTCACATGCTCCAAACATGCTCAAATTGCTCATTATTTCACAATTATCTTTTAACACAATCAACAGTGGAGCAGAACTGGGTGATATAATTCTATTTTCTGGATAAAGAAGAGAAAATTCAGTTTTGTGAAAATGACAGCAGAAAGCATGGAGTAGAAATGGAACCCAATTACACACACAAAGGACTGTCTGTCTGCTATGGAATCTGATAACTGTGGCAGATTACTGTGGTCAAGGAACAACCATAAAGCACATCTCTGAATGGAATCATTCTTTCAGCAATTAGCACAAATCCATTAATGGCCACTTAAGTATTTTGCTGTGTCTGACTGTGCATTCTCAACAGGTTGGAGAATGATAGGCTCTGGTATTTAATGTGTCCAGACACTGTCCTGCATAATACAGGAATGATTAAGAAAGAGATGCTATTTTTGTAAATGCTCTGTCTGACTACATTATTTCAGCTTCATCAAACAGTGAGAGCCAGATTTAGATGAATACTGAAGAAACCACCAAGGCCAATTTGTTCAAAGCATGGTTAAATACTACACACTTTAAGTAAGTGGAATATTTAAAAACCAAATTTCAAATCACTGCAAACAGTAATTTAAAAAATATGTTGGAACTTAATTTGTGATAACAATGTATTTGTAAGTATTTCTGGACTTTCTATAAAAAAATATTTTAAAAAGAAATATTTCTGTAACTCATTGTTAACTTATGCTTATTTTAAACAACTGTGCCCAGGTGTGAGCGGTTCCATGGTCAGTTCCACTCAACAGTGCCCAGGTGTGAGCGGTTCCATGGTCAGTTCCACTCAACAGATCTATTTGTGACTCTCAAATCTTCCAAATTGACTAATTAATCTCTGTATATGACTGGCCACTTGGTTTGTGGTTGTGTATAATTCTAACTGCCATGAATGCTCTATTAACCATAAAAACCATCACAATGGTTACAACTCAAACTGGTTCCCTTAAAAAATAAAGAAAAAAGAATTTCATTGTATATTATATTCTACTTCACTGAAAACTGTGAATGCTTACAAAAATATCTCCATGTATACGATAAAGAGAAAACAAAAAAACAATCAACAACAAAATTCCTTTCCCAACATGTGTGAAACCTGCTTTTCTTTTGAAGAAAACACAAAAGAGAAGTAAATATAATTGGCAAGATAGAGATCTTCACTGTGTTTACAAAGGATTGGAATACATACCTGGCAACTCGTTATGAACTTAGCTACCAGAATTGCCTGCTCATGGTCAGCTCTTCTGACAGGAGTGGTGGCTAATTGTCTGTTAAGTGATAATGGCGCCAAAGTAAGATGGAGCCTGTTATTGGACACATCTCTATTCTACTGTGGTCAGTTGGTATCATGTTTGTAAATATCGCTGGTACTTTGCTATAATTATCTGGGATTTTTAAGAAGAAAAAAAACACTGAAAACTTATCCAGGGTTCAAACTGGCTTTAACTTGCCCAAGAGGCAACCATCTTAATAACTCATTTCATGAAGACAGGAAATGTAAGAAAAATTATTATGAGTGCATCCACATCTAATTAAGGTTCAGCAGGGTCAAATCCACTAACCCTTGCTCCAAACTAGTGAGTTTTTGTCATGACTAGTGAAACGTTCCCAGACAGAGACAACCAACCGATAAAAGCTAATCACTGAATGAGCAGTTTAAACACATGGCAACATTACCTTCATTATAATAGTAACAGTCAATCAAACAGTGCTTATTTGTTAAAATTCATTCCGTCTGAACTGGTGGTTTATCAATAGAAAATGCACATAAAAGTTTCCTTGTTGCCAGTTGAAAAGATTAGCCTATGTGGCCGCAAATATATAGGCCACTATATCATGCTTCATGAAGGGCTAGTGACCTTCCAACAAAAATCTTCCTACTCTGGTTCTGCCATGCCTATCATGGAGGCAACTAATAACTTCATGGTAGATCTGACTAAGACAATAGGGAGAGTAAACAGTTATCTCATTTAGAGATTGCTACTTCTACCATTGATTTGAAGAACACCACCATTTTCCATTTATCCATAGACATGCAACCATTTCAACAACTCACTTTGTGAGAGAAGAAATAACTTAATGGTAGAACTGTTTGAGGTCTGGTGGGTATCTGATCATTCTCCTAACTAGTTGATCCATTTGGCTATCTCCTATTCCAGCTAGTGGTCCACAACCTGTATATCAAAGGTTATGTTATAAGCTAAGAGAAAGTGCATATAAAAGACACTTAATCAAAATAATACTATTAACAAATGTCATGGTTAATGCTCAGGTTTCACAGGATAATACTAAGAATCTAGGTGAATACAAATTAGATGCATATTTCTATTATGTTTCTTTTTTTAACAGAATAATACAGCTGATAGACGTACAATGACACATATGAGGAAAATGGAAATACTTTTAAGCATTTTTGGTTTGTGTTCACACATTAGCTTACATAACACGGGATGACAGTCTTGAGATGGAATAGCAACAGTGTAAAGGATTTGAGCCGACAAAGACTAATGGTTTTAAAAATACCTCAGAGAGCACAACATACTCTGGCATTACAGCCAACAACAGTATGTGAAGAAGTGTGGCTATTGTCGGAGACACTCAATCAGCTGGGTGGCTGCTTTGCCTAGATGTAAAAAACAAGGCCACCCACAAACAGGAAATATTTGTCAATGTGAATGATATAAATGTTTACTCATTCATTTGTAAATTTATGAACTTTTGCTGTTGATTGTTTATTAAATTGTAGTTGGAGGTTTTTTTGAGGGGAGGTTTTTTTTTAAATATGTATTGTCGTTACAAATACAAAGTTATACGGACATTTAGTAAATTGCAAAATATAAATAGTCAATTTTACCTGGAACAAAGATCTGGAGGGTTTCTTTAGGGTTTTTTTTAAAGAGTTTTTTAGGGGGTGGGAGAAGTGGTTGGGTTTTTTTTTTTCATTTTTTACAAAACTGGAAATATACAATATCAGCTTTGCTTTTGATGTAATCCTCAAATCTTGATACCCATTTTATTATCATAGCCAAACATATTTTCATTTTGAAGAAAATTTAGAACTATGGAATATTATCAATTTATTATGGCCCATTTAGTAAACCTATAAACTAACTTTTAAGAAACTCTTGTATAAGTAATCATTTCTAAAGGTTGCTATCTTCAATTCCATACCTGCTGACAGGAGCGCTATTATTATTACTGCTAGATAACAAATCAAAAACAAGAGCCTCAAAAGATCAGATAAACAAAATGGTTGCCATTACCAGGCCAATGATTGAGGCCATATGATCTGGGTACATTGGAAATGTTTTCTTTTACAAGGTGCTAGTTGATTGGTTTGTTCTTAACACACAAGACTGCATCATAGACATCATATCCGAGACTCACCTGAAGTGTGTTCAGATAAACAGAGATGATGATATCAATGATAAGCTCAAAGATGATTTAGTCTGGCTGCACATCAGAACCAAGCTGTTTATGTAGTACACGCCACATACCGGATTTACATTAGATAAACACCGATTCCATTACCACTTACCTACAGCTTGCATACTAGTTTAGCCAAAACTATTGTCTATACAGGCATTATTATGTATTTCTAGAGACTCAACTTACACTATCTTTATTTGTTGATTAGACAAAACAATTTATATAGTGTAAAGAAAAATAAAGGAAAAAATAAAAGGAAAAAAACCCACTTAGACCACTCAAAAAAAAAAATAATAATGTAAAAGGTATAAAAGTATTTTTTTAACCATTAAAAATAATATGTTACTTCTAACTTATTGCTTAGAATATATATTTTGGCATGTTCAGTGAAATTCAGCTTTAAAAATAAAAAATACTCTAATTTATTTTCTTTAATTATTAAATAAAAACATTAATAATGTAGTTATTTATATCAAATAATTATTTTGTAATGAAAAAGCATATACATGTACCTTAAAATTATTTAAAAAGTGCTTATAAAATGTCTTTGGGGAAAACCCTATATGTTGTTATTTCATTGTAACTACTATTAATTATAGTAGATGAAGATAAAATGAGCTGTTTAGCTTCTAATAAAACAGGCAAACTTGTAATGACTCAGATAACTTCATCCTTAAATAAAAACATTGAGAACAAAGCTGGATGAAGATTTTAAAAACTGAAAATAATCTAAATTGCCAAAAAAGATTTCCATGCACAATTTAGTGTCAATTCTTATCAAGTGTGATCCACTGAGCAAGCACATTCCTCTCAATGTTTATACAAACATCTCATCAATGTCTGCTGCCGTGTATGTGGCACAGATTACAACAAATTAGCCACATGTTAACTAGCAGACAGAGACAACCAACCGATAAAAGCTAATCACTGAATGAGCAGTTTAAACACATGGCTAAATTACCTTCATTATAATAGTAACAATCAATCAAACAGTGCTTAGCTCAGCTATTTGTGAAGAACCATTCCATCAGAAATGGTGCTTTATCAATGAAAAATGCACATAAAAGTTTTCTTGTTGCCATTTGAACATTTGAAAAGATAAGCCTATGTGGCAGCACATTTTCCTGTTACTCTTAGACCATATGTTGCAAATGTCACAATTTGTAGTATCTATATATATATATATAGTGGGGAAAATCATAATATAAGTCATTTATGGCTAATTATGTTGTTATAAATGTAAATGTCTATTTTGTTAATCAAGAAGAACAGTTTGTGGTGGCAGCAGTGGGTTTTTTCTTATCTATACACTAGAACTTAGAAGACCCAATTTCTTGTTGATGGTACAATCTTGATTCATTGTTCAAACTATGTTTACAAGTTAAAAGAATAGTTTGAACCATGAATCAAAGTTGAACAGTCAGTGAGAACTGGATCCAATACCAATTACAGTCTAAAACAAATTCATAAATAATAAGCATCACTAATGATCAACTTTATGGTCACCTAAACAAAATTTAATATAAGAAATTTATAGACCTTTAAATTGTGGTTACACTTTGTAATTTGTTGCATATCATAACTACCCACAAGACTTAAATGCTAAAATAACATCAGTTTTTACTTAGTTGTTTTAAACTGTCTATAGCCAAGTGAGCTAATTATCAATTTTTTAAATGCAATGTTGTTAAAAACATTATGCAGTTAGATAATAAAATTACATAAATTAAAACAATTTGAAAAGATATACTCTACAATAGTAACATCACATAATTATATGAAAACTGCCTAATACAAAACAAAAATCTAGTGTCAGTCTGTATAAAAAAAACAAATCCCACAAGATTAAAATGTACTCACAACTTGAAATATTTCTTGTGGCATATTTTAACACTACAGAATTACTGTCTTTTAACATAATATCACTGCTACTAACTTCACTGTACAGCCTGTAATACAACATAAACATTGGCTCACGACAGTCACTGATTGGTCAGTTCACCCAATTGAGGATTAAAACAGCTTTCGAGGAGCGGAGACAAAGTTGTCACAGACTATTGTAAAGAGATAAGTGCCACTGTAGAGCAGGTATACAGGAGACTATCTTGTCAAGTCCAGTGTTGAGTAGATACACAGTGGGACAATCTTGTCAACAGTCCAGTGCTGCACAGTGTTGATGGAATTTACTACAGAAATCTCGAAATGCTATCACTATATCAGATTTGTATTATGTGACATGTTAACGGCACAACATACTAAAGTGATTTATCAAATTAAAATGATAACTAACCCAACCATTCCTTTTTAGGTTTGTTTATCATCAATATGGACAATGCAATTTTCATACATTAAATACTGAAGTATAATTAGCATGGTTTCTAGAATATGGTAACCAGACGCCCGTGGCTAGTGTTTTTTGCGGTCGTGCTACCATATAATCACTTTCCACTAGCCTGATGGCTAGTGGAATTTCTAAAAAAAAAAAAGAAGAAGAAAATGGAATGAAAAAAGTGCAATGAAAAGCGCTCGACATACTCGTTTCGATAAATAAAGTCCGACTATTATTTGCCTGGAACACGTCAAATAACTCGCTAGCATAAGCTGCAAAATAACGCAGTCCAAGATTGGCAAGATTTCTGTTCTCGGCTAGATGTCGTAATATTCTGAAGAGTGCCGAATGGTTTCTTCCGGTCCAAACAAGCATTCAACATGCTAGTTTCGATAAGTAAAGTCTGACTATTATTAGCCAGGAACACGTCAAATAACTCGCTAGTGTAATCTGAAAAAAAAAACGCAGTCCAAATGGCTTCCCTACAAAGATTTGTTTTCTTCCAGTCAAATCAAATCAAACTTTTCTGTTCTTTTATCATTAAAAATACTATTATTATAAATAATTAATTTATCCATTGTTACCTATTACATTGAAGGTAATGATTATTTTACTTTAGGTTGTGAATGTTTAGTCGTACTCCAACCGATTCAGTCATCAAATTTTAAGTTTCTGCAAAATGTAGCAAGTCGATCCGATCGTCAAGGTTGAGTTTTATCTTTAGGAAGAAGGGCTAGTGAATTTTTAAGTCGGGCTAGTGAATTTTGAAAATCACTGGTCTGACAGCCAGTGGATTTTAAAAAAAATTCTAGAAGCCATGATTAGGGTTGGGTAAATCTGACTTAAATTTTCTATGGCCATTTTTAATGCTGAATCATAATCATTAGCATTTTTTGTTTTTACCTCCAGTGATGTCTTGACACCCTGGAACTGTAATTTATTCAAAATGTAATGAAAAGGAAGAATTATGTAATACCATTCAATGCCTTCATCTGCACAACATTATCTACCACAGACTTAAAATCAGCTTAGATGACTAAATTAAAAAAAGTTTTTATTTTAATGAAAATAATACATACAACTTACAACTTTGAAAAAAATCCCTCTTTTCGAGTGTGGAATTGGTTGAGTGGATTTCCTCGTTAATAGTGTTAGAATCTCAATACATCATTCTTGGTGAAAAACAACTTGTGTCAAAGTGCTGACATTTGCTTTTTGCTACCGCACACAAACTGAAACCCCATCTTGTTTTAACTAATTGATTTTGTTTGTTCTTCCTCTATTATCCTGTCCACTACAAGTATTTTGTGATGTTCTGGATACATCTGTAATTAATATTTCTCAACAATTAAAGGAGCAAACCAACATTTTTCTTTGTCTATCAATATGAAATGATTCATTATCATGTTAGTTCAGATTTGTTCAGCATTTGATTAACCAAATGTTAATAATACAATATTTTATTATTTGGTTTATATATTAAAAACAAAATTTGATCTGGTTGGTCAGATGAAATAATACCGTATTTAAAATAAAATTGCTTTATCAATTTATTGGTTGTTGATATTTTCCAAATAATAGCTGGAAGGAAAAACATTTATCCAATCACTCCACATAATAGTAATTTATTTTGACTATAAAGTTATCTTTAATGTGTAGATCAGCTTTAGAATTTTTCTTTTTCTTTTCTGTTTTAATGTCATAGTCATAAGTAAAAACAAATGTACAAAAGTAAATTTTATTTTTATTCGATTTCATGGTTTTTAGACTCAGCGTAAACCAAGTCATAAAAAACAAAAGGCCTTAGTAACCAACTTGGGCCCAAATATAGTTAGTGAAGCAAAACTATATGTACATTTTATGTTGTATTACATATTTTTAAACTTGATATTTCTGTTATATTTATAAATAAGGACATTTTGTTTTCCAGTGTTGAAAGTTTGAGTTGCTGAAATTCTGTATATAGACATCAAGTATTATAAACATGTATTTCACTATCAGAGGGGTAATAAATGAAGAAACAGTTTTTAATTAAAATTCCTGTGTTGTATCACTACATGTAGCTTTTAATTACGACATTTTTTATCAAATTAATACTCTTAACAATAAAATATTCTTAAAAGATTGTATAAATTAGGACAACTGTGCCACCATTATTCATCCCAAACACTATTTAATATTACAACAAAATACTTTGAACACTATAACAGAAACATTTCTGTTCTTTAAGAAAGGTAATTGTCTGGTAACAGGCAAACATGTAAAATGTAACTGTGTGATTACAGAATAACTAACTTGACAAGGAAGAAACATATTTCCCAGTATACCGTAAATCATGAAATTAATGGGAGCAACTAATTAATGCGAAAAATTCGATGAATGCTTCGATGCAATAATTAATTGACGCATTTTATTTTCTCATAAAAGGTAATAGGTATGCAGAATTTTTAAAAAGTAAAATTATAACATTTTAAATTATGATGAATATTATAAATAAATCAACCCAAAATATGTAATAAATCTTTAACTCGCATAACTGTCGGAGAATTTGAGCCAAAAAAAATTAATTAAGTAAGTCTGTGCAATGAAAAATACTGTACCATACATAGTCTGTTTACGCTATTTATACAAATATATTTTGACATGAAAGATGAAACTAAAATATTATGATTACAGCAAAAGTAGTTTTTATTTGATGTGGATTACTATTTTTTTAGGATTTTTTTTTTGCAGACACCTTAATAAGAATACGCATTTTTGTGCACTTATGCATGGACGCAATAATTTCATGATGCATTAATTTCATGATTTACAGTATTTACTCTTATTAGTGCCAGTAATTCAAAGATGAGTTAACATGGTAAGATATACTTGTATACTAAAATAAAAATAAACCCTTTCACTCTACCAACAGTTATTGAGAAGAAATCAAAAACAGGATGAACAGAACGATGAAAAAATACAATGTTTTTTGTAGGGCATTTTGAAAAATGAGACAAGATGTATATAAAAAAAGAAAATGTTATGCTATTTTTCAGCTTATATTAAATTATGAATAAAAAAATGTAACCAAAAAATACTGTTCTATATCACATTTTCTGGTTCTAATACTTTATACATTAAAATAGCCATGAATCATACTATCAAAAAATCTGTTCATGAGACCAAAAAAAATCTAATCAACTGGCCATCTTGTGATGTGCATATTGGCGACGTTAAGCGGCTGCACAATGCACTAACCTGCTGCCTGCTTATCAGCTGCCATAAAGTTGCAAATATTAGCATATAAAATTGTGCAAATTAACTGCGCTATTCCAGCTAAAGATTACCATCATGCCATGTGCTTCTATAAAGCAGTGACTAATTTGCTTCTATATCTTCCTCCTAGCCAAGTCTGACCTTACCCTGTGTTAAGTGGCCACTGCTATGAATATGCAATGCTAGTTGTATGCTCCTAACTTGCAATGAATATTTTCTCATTCTAGTTTTATGCCATGATAAAAGCTTCCTTTTTACGAACATGTATGGGAACGTCAAACTCTCCCCAAAGACTGTTTATTTTTTTGGCATGCACAAAAAAATTAAGAGCTATGATTTTTGTCCCAAGAGTGGTTGTCTCTGTAATCGGCCGACGCCATATTATGATGCATTACTCATGTCTCGTATGACCCCACAAGGTCGGAGTTAACATCTGAGGTTTCTTATCTAAATAGCATGCAAAGGGTCTTCAAGCAGTGGCAGTTTTCAGACAACACGGTTTCGATTGTTCTTGCACAATTGCTTGTAAATGTAATTAAAACATTTCACACGCCAGCAATCAAGACTCGATGATTCATCAGAAGTGTCAATTATTCCAACAGACAAAATGTGTATTACACAAATACCTCAACAATCAGCAAGTAATAATTGGCCTAGTGAAATGATCAAAACGACTCGCAGAATCTATGACTCGCGACGGAATGCAGATCGTTCCTCTCCAATTGACATTCTTGAGCATGCATCAAGTTAATTTCAAAGGATTTGAAAAACAGCTACTCCCAATTAATTTTCTCATTGGACGACTGCAGTTGACTTGTATTCTTTTAATGAGAACAGACAAATGGTGACCAATTTCTATAGTCACGAGTCTGGCACTAATTATCAAATTATCTTCGTTGCTTTTTAATCATGTTAAAAAACTAACAAGTAATGCAATGATGACAAATAGTTAATTAAATTACTGGAAATAATTTGAAAGCTTCACATTTTCTTTGATGTTGATGGCTAGTTTAATTTAATGTTGATATTAAAAAGATTTCAGGCAAGAATATAATTTTCTGGAGATTACCAACGTTAATTAAACAAATGTTTCCAAATTGCTTGTGTTTTTATTTAACAAAATTCAAAAGGTGAAATTATTGTTTCAGATTTTAAATTACAAAAAGATTTAACTACATTTATGTGGCTTATTAAAAAAAAAACCGTTGGTTTGCTTATATCGCTTTTTAGACAAAAGAGTATATATACCTTATCTTTGTACTAAAAAGTCAACAGCAACAGTATTTTTTTTAGAAAAATCAACTTAAAAAAACAAAACAAAAAGGTTTTCTCCTTTAGTATCTTTGTCCAACTGTTCCAACCCCCCGAGGTGTTCAAAATATTCAGTGGGTGGGTTAAGCATTCACATTTATTATTTCAATGAACTTAATTATTTATCTTTAAAAAAAAATATTAGCCAGCAAGCTACTTGCTTTGAAGAAAATTATGAGAGCAACATGTTGGCTTAGTGAAATGATGTAATATGTACACATTTTGAGTTATACCAAAGTCATAGACAGATGACAAAACCCTCTGTACCCAGGAGAAGCCTACAGTCATAAATTGTCACACCATTACATTTAGGTCAGACACTTTCTGTGTTCCAATGGATGTGCACAGCTCAACCTCATGACTCCTGTGAGATAATTCAGAAATAATAAAACTGAAACTGTCCAATTACCTTACATAATACTAGACATTATCATATATAATGCTAGACAATATCTTATATAATGCTAGACATTACCATGCATATTGCCTACATATAGCAAATATTGTCATATCTACCACACATTTATAATGGTAATGTACCAAATTTTTTCATGCATACCAATAATGTTCTGGGTTGATGTATCAATGTCTCCATGTCTACCAGTAACGTATTGGGTTTGTCTATCAATGTCTCCATGTAATGTATTGTGTTGATGTATCAATGTCTCCATGTCTACCAGAAACGTATTGGGTTTGTCTATCAATGTCTCCATGTAATGTATTGGGTTGGTGTATCAATGTCTCCATGTCTACCAGAAACGTATTGGGTTGGTCTATCAGTGTCTCCATGTAATGCATTGTGTTGATGCATCAATGTCTCCATGTCTGTCAGTAATGTAATGGGTTGGTGTATCAATGTCTACAAGCAATGTATTGGGTTGGTATATCAATGTCTCAGTGTCTACCAATAATGTATTGGGTTGGTATATCAATGTCTCAATGTCTACCAATAATGTATTGGGTTGGTGTATCAATGTCTCCATGTCTACCAATAATGTATTGGGTTGGTGTATCAA
>JAULBS010113716.1:0-29891 GCA_032355785.1 Symmetromphalus regularis | reverse complement strand
TATTGTCTTAGACGTTAATGTGACTTCAGTGATGATGGTAATAGTGGTTATCATGTACGAAGGGAATACGTACGTTATCTATGAAGCCAGTAAAATATTTCTGACCAGTTCCTGCACCCAAAGTCAGTCCACATTTTGTTCCCATCACACGATCTTCTGTAAACAAAATACCAAACATATATTAATAAGAGTTAAAAGCTATTTCCTTAGGTTTTAATAATAAAAATACCCTTATCTTATATGCTTCAATATAAGGAATGGAAGTGTGGAAATAACGTAACAGCATGACTATTCCTTATACTGAACCCTCTTAGGTAAGGCCCACTTTTTATTATCAAAATATTCACAAGAAGCCTTTAATGCTGGACAAATGAATATAAACAGTTCACTTGTCCAAGAAAAAATGCAGATGTCTGATTGTTTTTCACATCAAGTACCTATAAAACAATTTCCTGCTCTTCTCGGTTAATTATAGCTTGTTAATTTATGTTACTGCATTACATTATACTAAATTAATATATTCGTGCATTAATGTTCAAGAACGCAGTCCTGAACGAACTATTCTGGTGTCTTGGTTACCTGCCTTAGAACAGAACCCAATGAAAAACGGAACCCTCCGTCATCATATAGAACTCTTTCAAAACAGCAGCAAGGGGTCTTTTAGGATAACACAAAATATGGTCCACTAGATGGGCTCACGTGTGTGTTAAATGGTATCTAGGTTGGGATAAAAATATCAGTCGGAAATCAGATTATATGTTTAATGTATGAAAATATATATTAAAATCCCAACGTTTCGTTTTAAAACTTTAAACTTGCTCAAGGGAATAAAACACAAATATTTAATGTATGTAAAACATGAATACCTTTATCCATTGTCCACTCAAACTTTTCAACATTTCCTTTTTGTTCAACCTCCATCTTAACAGCATCGTTGTTACGTGTAAGAGTTAATTTAACTGGCTCACTGAGTTGCTGAAATAAAGTAACATCCATTGTGATTGGATAGACAAGACTTACTGTTATTGACGCAGTGGCTTTTAAAACACTAATATGCATTGCAACTGGATGGATAATTATTAAATTTCTGACAATGCCAATTATTATCAAATGTAATGATATTATAAATAGTGTATGCCATAGATATAGATTGATGGTAATTTTGAGGTTTAGCGTTGAATAATGAATAAATGAACTGTTTAAATAAAATATCTCTTGAAATCTCAACGAACTTTACGTAATCAAACCCCATGTCTCTACAAAGATTTTTTTCGCAAAGCCATGATAGTGTATTTTAATCCATTACTGACAGCGGCATCTGCAAGTAAAGCAATACATGCATGTCAATGCTTCAGAGTCAAAAGGATGTAAGTGTGGGTTTGGCACTTACTGGCATCACTGAATTCCCCTAAGTGAGCTGCATTTAGTTCACAAAGGGTGTATATATGTTTCTGAAGCTATCCCACATTCATCTTGAAATCAAAAGATATTCCACATAAAACTTGTGTCAAAGTGAGAAACAGTTTTTGGCCTTCCTTTATAAAAAATGTCATAATTATAAAATGAGTTCTATTCATTCATTTTAGTTCATTTTTTAAATTTGTCATGCAGTTTAATTTCTATGTTGAGGAACCCCCAACCAGAAGTTCCCCGGGACCGCCAAGGTTTAAATCCGGCCCTGCGCGAAGGTTAGTATGTACTGAACGCTAGACTGTCTTCAAGGGTCATCTACAGTATATCAGCAACTTTAATACAATTTAACCCTCATTAAGCAGATGCCTGTTGTTGGAGATTACATTTTGTTTAACATAGGGTGGCTGCTTAAGTCAGATTTCAGTAAGGATCCAGGAGTCCGGACCCCCCCCCCCATGTACACACTTTGTACAAGATGCCCAAACCTCCTCATCCCATCTGGGTATTAATACATTATTGTAAATGTCCCATTGTTTGTAATACTATTACACTTTCAGTGTGAACAAACATGTACAGTTCGTTTCACGCATCAAAGTAATATTAAATGTACCATTTTAACATAATTCATGTTAATCGTTATGTCAGAATGATAACCATAAAACTTAATTTAAACTCATGGGTTTAGAAATAAAAAGAAAAATCTTATTGTTTAGACCAGATATTAATAAAATTGATTGGCTTAAATATACTCAACCAAAAATGAAAGTATGCCTTTTGAAATATGGAATATATTTTTAATGTACCATTTCACCATAATTGAAAACCACTGTGCATACACAATGTGTGATATTATACACACGTACAACTCCCAAATGGTGTGGTTATCTAATTCCAGAATGTCGTCTGGTTTGTGAAATAAATGACTATTTATTAGATGAATACTTTCTTTTGTGGTTGAGTATATGACAATTCCCAGTAGCAAGCAGAATATTGAACCAAAAGGAAGTACTGTGACAGTACGCAATTATAATACACAATATAAGTAACTGCAAATCAGTTTACATCAATTAGTATTTGTTGCTGGTCATGACCAGTGGTCCACAACTGGTTTATCAAAGCCTGTGGTATGTGCTGACCTGTCTGTGGGAATGCGCATATAAAAGATCCCTTGCTACTAATTGGTAAGATTTGCCCTCGTGGCAGTAGCGGGTTTCCTCTAAAGACTATGAGTCACAAAATACAACATGTCAGACACATAATAGCTGCAGAATAAACAGTGTGCTGGGGTGTCATTAAACAAACAATCCTTTCTTTGTTGTTGGTCAAAATGGTAAAAACAAAATGTTCACTTTCTCAATTTTATGTCAGTTATAGCATTAATCCTGTGATCCATAGCTGGTATATCAAAGGTCCATGGAAAAATGCTTATAAAAATCCGTAGCTGCTAATAAAAATATCCTTTTTAATGACAATGGGTTTGTTTTTCTGTAGACATATTGGCAGTGGCTTTCTTCTGTAGACAGTGTATTTCAAAGACCATATTTTTACCATCTAACAGCTACTGTTTAAATAAAATGTTAGGCTGTAGTCAAACATTCCGTTTACATGTTTTTCAACCAATTTTTTTCAATATTTTAATGTACAGGATAGGACTTGGTGAAAAAAAGTTTATCTCTTGCAATTATCTGTATTGACAATCCACCCAAGGAGCATCTATGTTCACATTTTCTTGTTTTTGTTTTTATTAGAATAGTTTTAGCAATTGTTATATTTATTTTAACTCTGCTAGAGTCTTAGCTTTGTGATTTTTGTCCTCAGTTTTTGTTTTGTTTTGTTTACACATATTTTTTGAAGAATGAAATGTGTTCTTTTTCTACAACTTGAAGAAAATTTATTTCCTAATCTGTGAATTTGGTTTTATTTCCAAAAGTTTAAGTGCTGTATCGTTACATGAGTCATTAAGTGAGGAAATCAACAATAATTTGGCAGCGACTTCATAAAGAAAGCAACTATGGCTCAAAATATTTATATCATTTAAATGGAAGAAAAAGTTATCGTGTGCATTTTATTTTGTTTAGATTAGCTTCTGGGCTATGTCAGTGGCTACACGTCAAATAAATTGATTTTATTTGAAATAGTCAAAGTTGTTGGTTTCCTCCATGTTCTGACTCAGTTATATTTCTGTGTTCATGATGAATTTGTTTTTGTATAGCCTTAGAAATATACTGTGATTAAAAAAGGCATTAACTCCACTTATAAGATTAATTTGTTTTAGTATAAATATATATTATTATTTTTTTTTAATTAAAGGCCAGTAGATATTTTTGCCGTTTTTTTAATCAAACCTGAAAAGTGCACCATTAATCACTTAAATGCAATTTTACTCAGTGTTTAGCATTCACTGTAACCAAAACTTTAAAAAATAATATAACACAAAAAAAAGGAACAAAACATCAGCTTGCCCTTAGTTAATTTTGTTTAGTATACAATTCAGTTCAATAATATTTTAACCCATGAGCAGCATTAATAACAGCAAATGTTGTTAGTTATCACTATTATAGCATATCTTCAAAAACTTGCACATGATCAATAGTTTACTAAACAAGTTCCTGTGTAATAATGTTTACATTGCTGTAATACTGTTTGTATTATGAGTATGTTTTAAATAATTGTTCACAACTGGGAGATGTGGTCAAAAACAGGAAATGTTATATAAACAGTATCGTAGGGGAACGAGTATAGCATTCTGTTTAGTACATCACATAAAAGTGTTTATAAATATGCATCTATTTTCCTTTACAAGACTCAAAACAAACCCATCTAACTGTGAATTCATTATTGACATAGTTTAACTTAGTTAAGTAGGTCATGACATAGTTTAACTTAGTTAAGTAGGCCATGTCAGTTTTGTTTCTTTTAAATGCTGACAGCCCTGTCCCAAAACAGTAGGCCAGTAGCCAATTAAGTAACTTGAGCAGTTGGTTGTCACTTACTTTTTGATTCTGTTAGGCTTATGATGAAATAGTTGGTCAGCCGATCAGAGGTCATTAATTCTCAAAACATGGTATCACTTCCAACATATTGTAATAAAAACTCTACTCATACAAAAGTTTGCCTTCATACAAAATAGTTTTTATTTATTTTTCTTGTCTTAATTCAATCTAATGTATGTGTTATATTGAAAATTAATGTTAAAGTTGTGAAACTCCACCCCCACAAGACACATAAAATGTTATTGCATCATTTGTGTTTTATAATTCTCATTTTCATCTTTCACAGAAGTATGTATAGGATATTATTGGAGTTACTTCCCTTGCTATATGGATACCATTTACAAATGTGCTCTCAAATTTCATTTCTTTCCCATTTGAGCGAATACCATTTAAGATATATTATATTCTGATATCCAACATACATTTATGATGGATATCTGTTTTTGAAACATGTGATTGGCTGCTCTGTGGTTATCTAAATGAGTGCAATAAGCTAATGAATCATACTGGGATTTATTGGTAGATGACAGAATTGACTTGGGACATGACTTTTGAAAATAATGCCATGACATGTGTGAAGTCAGGGCCGGATTTATAAGGAGGCAATTGCCCCAGGCCCCCCTTCCAGAAGGGCCCCCCAAACTTAGGATTTCCTTTATTAAAAAATGTAATAATTATAAATTTTGTTCATTCATTTTTATTAAATTGTTTTTATTTGTCATGTAATTTAATTTCTATGTTGAGGGGCCCCTGAACCTGAAGTGTCCCATGCCCCCCAAATTCTAAATCTGGCTCTCTGTGAAGTACACAAAGATCTGTTATTTTCATGGCTTAAATTAGTTTTTTCAGAGTTTGAAAAATATATTTTGCACTCATGTGTGTTACAATTTGTGGTTTTCAAATGTATCTAACTTGCTTTCGTTTGTTAGATATATTTAGGAATTACTTTGTAAGATAGATAGTCTGTAATAGGCATTTGTGTAATATTTTTTATATATACTGATGGGAAAAAAAACTATTGATTTGGTTCAGAAAATGGCTTAAGGTACCCATACAAAAAAAAAAAACTATTTGAATATTATCCATGCAAACCACATTTGTGAGTACACAACAAAAGTCATCTAAATTTAATGAGTAATGAAGAAATAGCCTAAAACATTAGTAAAATCCAAACAATGAATTAATCACCCATAAAACATTAAATATGTACCAACAAAAAAATTCTATATTTTTTTTCATCAGTATATAAGGAGTCGCATGAACTTTGATATTAATAATGTCATGCTTCAATGATTTAATCAGTATTCTAACGTTATGCTGTATACCTATTTCTGATGTTGTACTGTTGTTAACACATATAAGTACATATATTTTGCTTGTACCAAGTCACTTTTACATTTTGTTTTATATTTAATCTTTCATTATTACATACATTATATTCTATGCTACACTTTGTGTTTTACATTCAGTCTCTGTGTTAAATATAGTTTTATTTGTAGCCTTTCAAAGCTACATGTCTTATGATTTGCATTCATCTTTTCTATATTTTAATATAGTATTCATCAACATGTATGTTTCTTTTCTCAGTTTTACATTTTTCTTTTGTCTTTAAGACAGGCAAATTCAGGGTGTTTTCAAGGCTCCACAAGATTGCCTTTTGTCTTTAACACAGGCAGATTCAGGGTTTTTTAAACAGCTCCACCAGATTGTTTTTTGTCTTTAACACAGGCAGATTCAGGGTTTTTTAAACAGCTCCACCAGATTGTTTTTTGTTTTTAACACAGGCAGATTTAGGGTGTTTTAAAAGGGCTCCACTAGATTGGCTTATATCTTTAACACAGGCAGATTCAGAGTGTTTCCAAGGTCTCCACAAGATTGCCTTTTGTCTTTAACACAGGCAGATTCAGTATCAGTTAGACTGTTAGTATACAACAGTAATCATAGCAATGTACATAATTGACCAAGTGATGTGGAAAAATAATACTGAATTGAGTTGTGCAGCTTAATAAAATTGCATGTTGATAAATTCTGCATACACTCAAATAATTTTCTGGCAGAAACCCTGCACAATGTTTAAAAAAAACCTGGTGAGCATCAATTTCATACACTTGTCTGCTCAATAAGAATTGATAAAATTAACATGATTAGTAGCTCTATTTTAATATAACGGCCTGCAGAGTGCATTTGAAAGTAAAGGGTCCATTGTACGGTAGATGGACAAAAGCCAGCAGTGTTCATGCAGGGACCCCCTCATACTCTGAAAATGCACTGGATTTCGACCACTTTAATATTTTTATTCAGCCACAATTTTTTTTTACTGATTTTTCTTAGTAGTTGACCCCTAAAAAGTGGGGCAGTCATGTCTCCTCCTCTCCCCACAGCTCTGTGGCTCCTGTATAAAAGTATTTTGAGATCGTTGTGAGTACTAATCTAAATATTTGGTGTTATGCCCCTTGACTTATGTTTTAGTATGGCCAATACTTATTATATTAGATGTTTGCATTATTTTGATATATCATACATGTGTTTATTCTGTGTTGTGAATATTTATTGTTTTAAAGATATTATTTCAGTGAAAATTTATCTACAATTGGTGCATTATATCTGTGTTATATTTTTATCAAATGACCTACATATATATCATCACTCTTTTAACACAAACTTCAACAAATTGTTGTGCTTATTCTCCACAGCAAGGAACTGTATCCTATTTACATTGTTTCGTCATGTCTTTATTTTGATCTCTAATATGACCTTTTTATTCATAAAATACGAGATTTGGCTATGTAGTGAAACATCCACCTAAAAAGAATAACTTTAAATGTGGAAATAATTAGTTTCTTCTCTTTCCTAAATCATATGTAGCAATTACTGTATTTTTAATTCTTCCTTTATACTCTTATTCTGATCTTAGTCTGTTCATTCGGATCTTTACCATGACCTATTAATTTGCTGTTAATTGATAACACACTAAAACATTTAGTAGTTTCAATGAAACCAGTGAAGCTAAAACATTTAATACTGAATGAATTATTCTGGAAGTTCAGTATGACCAAAATGGTAGTCATCTTGAAGAAAAAAACATTCGTAATATTTTGGATAATTCTGTATTTTCTCTTGCAAGACAGTAATCACTGTCTTCATGCACCATCATTTCCCTAGTGGTTAAGGACCAATGTTAATATATTTTGTAGTAATTTGACATTCCAACAACTGTTCTTTACCAGCCTGTAGCCTGAGACGCCAGAGAGATTTCATTAACATTAAGAGTACTAAACATTTGAGGTCCATGGCATGTAAGGATGGGGTGTGGTACCTCAAAATAGCCATTCTTAAGTTTAGTATCCCGATCCAATTCTAGGGGTTGCCACCCAAAAGTACCCACAATTTTCTGTTCAGTTAGCACGAATGAGTACATTAAACAAATCATCACTGAAAATGCTCCAATAGTTTGAGAATTGAAATCAACCATTCTTAAGTGTCAATTCATGTATTTAGTACACTTAGAAATGTGAATGATGTACCCAGAGCACCCATAACCATTTAAAAATATCCAAGATGGCCACTAAAATGATCCATTTTACATTATAAGTAATTATATCTGACATTGATTTTGCTGTCTGTAGTAAGTTTTAGAGCAACAAAATTCATTTATATATTTACTTACAATAATAAAGGCTTTCTTTACTATCCATATCCTAGATGTCCAATATTCAGCAAATGCCCATATCCAAGCTCCAGAAACATTTAGGACATTAATTTAGATGTCTATGAGAAGATTTTGGATGCCAAATCATTTTACATTTTAAATTATATATTCATCCTTTTTTTCACTGGTGAAAGACAGATGACATAATTGTTGGTTTCATATTTAAAGTAAGTCACCATATCTAAGTTTTTTAAGCACTTAAAACTCATTTTAGGGTTCATAACTAATGAATGTTTATATTCAAAAAAATAAATTAAAATTTCCATTACTATTATAATATAAGATGTCTGGTAAATATATAGTTTCGTATATACAGTTAGAATATTGGTTTTGGTTTCTGCAACTAGGTTTTAGGGGTCATATAATTCACATATATTTTAAATTACATCTTCCAACTTTGTTGTACTATTAAAATCAAGATGGATACCATTATGGTCTATTTTAAATAAAAAGAAAGTGGCCATGTCTAAGATTCACTTTGAGGTAACACACCCCACGCTTTAACTTTTTCACAGACCTTTGTAAAAAGCTATTAAAACCTTATTGCTACAAATTAAGTACACTAAAATTTAATGAACTCATGTGTAACAATAAAATTTCTTCACTAAAAAGATCAGTTAATTAATTAAAGAATTTTTTTTTTTTAATTAATAAATTTGTATTTTTAGCATATGTAATTTATTTTGTGTCGATAGATATGATGTTTCAGGTTCGTTTTCTCATAACTGATTAACTTCGATCTGAAATCTATATTTTATATAATATTAGTACTATTACATCTCAGTATCTGTCAATTTCTTTATCATGTCCGTTAACCCTATCTCATATGCTATTCAAAAATGGCCAGAGTATAAGAAAGTTCTGTTCTGTTGCTGTACACATTCAGGTTAACTGAACAGAAAAATTGTTGGTACTTTAGGTGGTAGCTCCTGGTATTGGTACAGGATATGAAACTTAAGAATGGCCATTTTGACGTACCATACTCCATGTCTACATGCTCCAGATGTCAGACATTTTGTACTCGCAATACTAATGAAGTCTCTGGGCTCCCAGACTATCATAAAAAAAATGGGGAAAATTTATAGGTAAAGGAACAATCAACTGATGTGGGAAAACAAGATAAACACATGCAAGCAATAACAGTTTACTGATGCTGATAGAAATTTCAAAATAAATGGAAATCACAGTGACATACAATATGTAAACATACATGTATGTTTGTGGTACATATTTGGTATAGATGTTATAAGTTGTATAACAAAACTGATTATGTTTTTATGTATAAATAAGTGGGGGGGGGGGGAGGCGCATACATACAAACATACATATATGTAAATTAAAAAATGAATAATTATATAAGAAGTTTCTAAAAAGTGGAGGGTACATGCCCCCTATGGCCACACCGCTTCCTACACCAGTGTAAATGTAATGAATTGTTTACCTGCAAATGTCTGAATTGTAGTTTTTATCTTTGTTACTTCTATTCATGCTGAAATTAGCAAGCGTTTTAGGTGTTTGGAACAATAGTCTTGCTACCATATTTATGTTAACGTCATAATAAAATGTATAAAAAGTTTTCGTGTTGTGTTTTTGGCTGCCCCTCTACCATAACGGTGTTAAATTGTACAGACAGAAAAACTCCAGTGCAGTTGAGAGCTGAAAGTGGCCATACATCTTAGAGGGTGGGGGTGGGACATATCCCTCCACACACTTTTTGGACAGGGGGATGCCTATATAATAATCCCACCACTTTTTGCTTTGAAAAATTGAAACAAATTGCCTAAATAATCATTTTTTCCCAGTATTTCTGTTTATATCAATGTAACACTTAGCCATGTTACTAATATATCGAAGTATTAAAGTTTGAAGGTTTTAACTGCAAAGGGGATTTCAAACACCAGGGATTTAAATATATATATGTTAGGGAGGCATGCTTCCACACACACCACTTCCAGGAAGTCCACCAGCTCCATTCCACATACCCCCTCGCCCCGCCCACTTGTCATCCATGGACCTGAAGAGTGACTTTCCATCATTGGCATCAACCTCCCCCTTCCCATCCCACGTGATAGCCACACAAGTGCGACATCTGAGACATAACCTAATTTACAACTTTATTTACTCAAACTGGTACATATAACATGTATGTATTGAAAAACAAAAAAATCAATATCCACAGTTTGTGCAGTTGTAGTAACAGATCGCGGTTTAGCTCGGCTGTGCTAGTGAATGTAATTATTTTTACATTTCCCGACAACCCAACGTGAATGACAAAAATTGTGCGCCAGTTGACCCGAATATGAGAAAAGCAACCCGTTTGGGCGCATCTAGGAATTTTGAAAGGAATTTAATACTGAAAGTGTGTGGGGGGGGGTGGGGGTCGGGGGGTGAAAGTAAGTAAAGATGTAATATGAATGAAAAACACGACTAAAACATTTTGCGGAAGATCTTTAGGAATGGCTATGCCTTTTGCCCCCCACCCAACCCAAAAATGTTTTATATAAACAATAAATAAATAATAATAATAACAACGAAAACAAATAAAATAAAAAGAAGAAAAAACAAACGGTGATGGCTGCTGTTCTGTACACTCGTCTCAATCGAGTTTCATAACTTTTACCAGAACCAATTCAATGAGTAAATAGTACAATTTCCCATATTTTCATTATGATAATTGTTTCGCACTTTTAATAATAATAATTATACGACAAAATCTGTTTTTAAATAGCTTGTGGATTAAGCCGACTTCAAAATCGGAGATATTTTCATGCCGAGGTCATAGCGGTGCAAATACACTGGAAATCTTTTATCCCACCCCACTGAATATCCAGGGTAGGCCTACGTGCCTGTAGAACATTACTCAGTAATTTAATACTTGCGATCAGGTATATGTGGTCGGTAGCTACCCCCCCCCCCCCCCCATCCATCAGAGTTATTAGTACGATATTGAGAATTTTTTCAGAGTATAAGCAGTGGTTTATGGCAAGTTCTTCATGTTTAGTTGTATTCATTACGGGTTTTCAAAAATGTATAATATGATGTTATTTCTCTAACTTTTGCATCAGTTTTTGCTTGCCATAGGCATATACAGTGCTAAAATTCTGTAATTACTCTGACCTACTACTAGGTCCTAGCCTCTTTTTTTTCATACTGCCCAGTCGACTGTAAAAAATACACCATCCAAAATAATTATTTGTTAACATTAGCTTCGTTATTAAAAAAATAATAATAATAAAGTAAAATAAATAATTATAATGAGTTTCCCAAATAAAAAATCCTGTAAAGATAGGCCCCCTAAATACCAAAAAGTGCTCTAAAAATTAAATGCTGTTAGTTTTATAAATATAATGTATTTTTATTTCGATATATAAAATACTTGATCATTGCTTGAAAATAGCATGATAAAGCAATACATTGTTTGTTTTGATTAAAAATGATGAAATTTTTGTTTATGTTTTTTTATGTAACATATCAGGTCACGTACGTAACGTGCACAGGAAAGTCCTACATTTACGCGCCTTGACAGACACTAGGCTGATGCAATATAACTAGCTTAGTCAGTGCTCGTATTACTACGCCAACACAGGTATTACTTTTAAAATACCATCTCATTTTTCCTAAATATGTATTTTATTAGTTCATAAAAACTGTTTTATCATTTAAATTAAAGAAATTGAATTTAATTTTAATTAGGAATGTTGGTAACGATTATTTATTGGAACTACTTTGTTACGTGTAGATGAACTGTGACGTCAGAGTAACTGAGAAAAGGTTTGGGACGAGTCATGTGTTTATTTCCAACAGATATTTTCACAAAACGAACGCATTATAATTGATCAGAGATTTTTTTCGAGAAATATGGCATCAACAAAGGTTTTAAATACAGAAGTGACCAACAATTTGTTCTCTGCTGTTGACCAAAAGAAAATTTCAACGAAACATTCCAAGCTACCGTACATCTATAGATTAAATAATCGGCTTTTTACGGAGTTTCATTGTCAAATAGGTGGTGTCACACTTTTGGACCTTTTCCCTGTGTTTCACGGACATATTTCCAGTATTTACTGATGTTTTTATTACAGTGAAAATGGAGTAAAATAACTGAGTTGTGTTATGACTTCTGTACAAACGATGACCAGTCCATATGGACAAAGATGGCGGGTTTCAGGAAATGATTCTACGTGTAACTCAAAGAATTACACTGGAACTATAGGTTCTACCAGGTGTAGACTTCCTTTATTTCGTTGTAGCAGTGCTGGTGAGATGGTGTCACCGGATCTAATCCAACAGCCTAGACCTAAATCTAGACCGGACTGTGAAATAGCATTCAGTCAAAAATCGAATGTTTCTGTGATAAAAGACTGGTTTGTAGGAAAGCTTGTAAATAATTGTAGTAAGAGTAGCACAAATTTGACAATGCCAGACAGACAAGTGGATATTGATCCAGTACCGTTTGATAGAAAGGTACAGTATAATACAAAGCAGAAACCCAAGCCGTTTCTATTTGGTGCTGACATTAACAGGTGGCATGCCAAAGCACCTTCATTAGCATGCCAACCACCTCATTTTGCAGACTTCAGAGTTTTCCCCTGTCACCAGTTTGAGTTCTTAAACCATATGAATAATTCTATGGATGTACCTCCAGTTGGGCCCTATGGGCCACAGACATTTACGGGGATTCAAAGCCGCCCATATAATACAAATTATAAAAGCAAACATTTACATATTCCTTCAAGAAAAGTGACCAAGAAAGAAGGATTTGCCACTAATGCCAGTAGTCCTGCTGCTCGTGACTGGCTGCCACCTAAAGAACTTCCCAGTGAACCAGCTTTACCTAATGAAAGGAAACATGCAAGATCTCATGTGTGTGCAACTTCTAGTCCACCTGCATCAATGGGACTAGACATTCCAACGTGTACACTGCGAAATGACTTTCAGCTTATGGAAGATGGTAAAAACATTCAGCAACGAACTGGTTCAGAAATTTTCAAAGTAAACAAACAGACTGAACAATTACCTCAAAGTTCCGAAGATGTGTTACCTTTAAAACCTGAAGATACTGTAATCACTGATGATGGCAGTTCATTAGTGAAAGACGATTCTGACAAGTCTGTTGTGGATTCACTAATTAGTAGTGTCGGTGAAATTGTTTTGAGTGATGAAGATGATAATAAACCCAGTACATGTCATAGTGTAGGTAAATGTACGGGTATGGAAGAAAGTGGTATAAAGGAACTAGAAACAATCGACACTGCTCAAATTAGTGATGTTCTGTTGCTCCGAAAAACTTGTAAAAAAGGCAGACCGTCTGCCAAGAAGCAAAGAAAAAGAAAACGTCAGAAGGCGAAACTTTCTGACTGTTCTGCCAAGACTGCTGACATTTGTGATATTAATAACAGAAAACCCCCAGTTTGTTGTAGAGGTGATAATTTAAAATCAACAAAGTGCCAAAGAGAAACTTGTAAAAAGCAATTTGGATGTAGTGCTATTGCATTCATACTGGGATTACATTCCATGTCCAGTGACGTCACAGACTCATTCAGTGAGGAAGAGGATGTCGATGATGACATTGAAGAAGATGGTGTTGACTTTGTGAGTGAGGATGATTTTGCAGCAAGTTTCCCCCAGTGCAATCTAATCAATGTTCTTCCACAGCATAAGAAGCAGAAACTGTTTGTGTTTCTGGGTGGATCGTCAGTTCCACCATGTGTCAGTGAGGATAGAGCCAACCTTGATGCAATCAATGCTTCCTGGAATAGCCAGATCTCTGATCAAGGCACCAGTGAAGCATCAACAAAAACACATGCCAAAAAGGTATACATGTACATACAGTTTTAGTCATAAATATTTCATGTAGTCCATGCAGTGTATGTGTGTACGTGGTTACTGATACATGTAGTATGATGTTGGTGCACATGTATGTGTAGCCTAGGACTTACTCTAGCCTAAAAGTTAAATTATCAAATTATATACATACATGTAATTTTAAAGCTGGACATTTTAAAATATTTATTGAAGCAATATGTTTTACAAGAAATTATTTTGTCAGATTAAAATATTCACAAATTAGTTTTAAAACATACACAGCAAATCACTAGGTTTATGTCTGTTTAGAATGTTTTTTTGGCGTGCCCCAGAATCTGCAGGGCATAGGATTTCAAATTTCATGGGAAACACTTTTTTGGTTCCATGCTTTTGGGAACCCATTGGAAACTTTTAGTAATCCAAAATAACACAACAGTGATACAAAAATGATGAGAAACAAAATTTCTGTTCATGATTTTGATGATACCATACCGATACCCTACCGGTAATTGTTACCCTTAAATCCTATGGTCTGATCTGCAGTATGTCATTGTCAAAAAATGCATCTGAAAATTGCATGTATGATCATTTCATTGCCTCATCACTTGCACTAATCTTGTTTTACAAACTGTTTTGTAAAAAAATTCAGTATCTAACTACATGTAAGTTGTTGGTAATATTAATTTCTTTTAAAAAAAAAATCACTTAATTGTTCTAAACAAAACTATTGCTCTGTGCAAAACTAAATTATGATATGTCCGTCACCAAAATGTAACAATTTATGTAATGTACATGCATTTTACATTTAATATAAATCATTAAAAAGTTATTTTGCTGTCGCGACCTCAAAAACGTTTCCGGTAAAAGACCATAAGATTTCATGGTAATGATCGTTACTGATAGTGTCGTGTCAAAATCTCTGAACTGAAATTTCTTTTCCCATGATTTTCATGTCACTTATGTGTTACTTTTTATTACCGAAAAAGTTTCTGATGTATTCCCATGATCCAAAAGTATGGGACTGGAAAAATGTTTCCCTTGAAATTCTATGGCCCGCAGTAACTAAAACTTTACAATGTAGTTTTAGTATTGTTGCACGCACGCACACACATACACAGGTATATTAATTATATGCAAATTAACATTTTGCTGAAGTTTTATTTAACAAAATAATATCACATTCCATTACAACTGATTTATTAAAATATCCAATAAAGAATATATATAATTAGTAGGTTAGGGATGCTGGAAACATGTGACAATGTATTTAATTTGTTATTGCCATGGATCAGTATTTGCTGAAATTACTAAAAGCTATTTTTGAAGCTTCATATATGTACTACATCAACTCTGTATTTCTCTATTTTAGGTACACTTCGATGATGACAATCTGGTAACAGTCCGCCCAATGATTGTCTGGAGCCATGCATACCAGTCTAGCAGAAAGGGACCATGGGAGGATTATGCCAGGGACAGACTTCGCTTCAAACGTCGCATAACGGAAGCTGAAAAAACATTGTCTCATGTTCTCAGTCCACATCATCGAGCAGCAGTGTATCAAGTTTACCACTCTAAGTGAACTGTACCATTGTACTTAAATCTATATCAATCTAAAATAAAATATCTTTTGTCTACCAGCACTAATACTGACATTTAAAAATAATATTTCATTAGTTATTACATAAAACCATACAATAAGCTGTTATATTTCTCAAAATCAAAAATTATTTGATGGCGACATAAAGAATACCATAGTCTGAAAGGAACATTATTCACTACCAGTCAAATCATTTATGTTTTCAAATATGTACATATATAGACACGCATACAATTTTCAAATCAAGGTTTCATTTTCATGTTACGTAAGAACATATTTATCAAACTCTATCTGAACTTTGGACATCAAATTTGTTTTTCATTATGAAAGGTTGTGTACACATAATTTATGGAGGTATATTTTCCTGTAACTATACCAATTTTTTGGAATTTCCTCAAAACATAATTAGACCTGCATTTTATTTTGGTTTAAAAACCCTGAATTACAAGTTGCCTTATTATTGACCATTTCTTTTCACATATAAATTGCAACACATATAATTTATATTTTCTAAATGGCTCTTCAATTTAATAGTGCTGGGTGGCTAAAAAAATAGTTGCAGTAGAATTTTCCAAAAATCTCGGAATAACCAGAAAGTTTGGTATGCTTTTAAAAATAACCGAGCATATGCAGACACCATTATATTGGGGCTGATTTCTCATGGCTGGGTAATTGAGCCTAAAGGTAAATTGTTTCACATAGACATTGGATTTTAAAAGAATTATATAAACCAGGGTTTAAGCTGTCGCCAATTTGCCAAATAAGAATTAAAATGGAATTTTGCAAATGCACCAGTTGGATTATGAAATTGCCAATTCGAAAATTGCGTGTCACTTTCGATCTGTCAATTTTGACTCTTACTTCCTTGGGCAATTCCAGCCTTTGATTGGTCAGTGATTCCATGAATTTCTGACCAAATTAAGCAAATTACTGATTTTTGAAGTCCTGATTAAGCCCTATCCATTTCTAAACGTAGGAGGGTGATAAGCGGCGCACAATTTTCAAGTGAAAAATTTGAAGGATCAATTTCAGTCGTGCAACTTAAAGTAAGCCACAGATAAAATGCTGTTAAAAGTGGATTCCTACTTTTAACAACCTACACTCCTAAAATTTTATGACCAAGAAGTAAGGACAGTAATCTAATCAAACTTGGTACATACATGAACAACTTTTCACTTTTATAACTGAAAAAATAAAGCATTTACTCTCCTAAAAGTAATTGATGTACATGTAATTTGTAAAGGGACATGGATGCAATGAAATTTTTGCTTGAAATAGTTGTTTTATAAGCTACCAGGTGGTGGTCATGTGGCTACTGCATACTTGTACATTGTAGGTTTTATTTATTACTAAATGGACATACATGTCAACAACTTATTTTTATATTTAGCAATGCCATAAATATGGTTACAATGTACAGGTGAATTGAATAAATGTTAATAAATTTAAAAAAAAAAATTAAATATGTTGAAATTTGTTGTTTTGTTCAGAATGATTTTTCCTATGTTCCAATTAGATGCAGGAGCAGAATATCGCTAGACATTTTCTTTCATGTTTCTCATCTGGTTCAGGTTCCACAAAGTTTGGATATTTTAATTCCATTTTCTCATCATAATGTATTATTTGTGTTGTCTCCAAAATGTAATTCCTAAACTATTTTCCAATTTTTATAAAGGCCTTCGGCCAAAACATAAATAAAGTGTGTGGTTTTAATATTATTGTTTTTATCAGTATAGTTTTTATTATGATACCAACACCATACAAATTGCAAAAGCATATACTATCTTACACTTCAGTTTGACATCCATATGGGTTTTTTTTCTCACCAATTTAATTTTACTTTAATAATAGAGATTACATATTTCCACTAAATTAACATAACCATAATGTTAATAACATTGCCTCTTAAACTCCTAGGACCGATTTCTCGTCGACAGTTCAACCTCGATCCTCTACATTCACACGTGTTAAAAGAATGGGTTGAACTGTAGATCGTGGCTGAACCGTCAACGAAAAACCGGGCCTTAGTGTTAGATCTTTTTCTTTAAAAAAAATTATGTACAAATTTAACAATGATTTTCAGTAATGCTAAAGCTAATTCTCTTACCTATCTTGGTACCACAGTGGATTTCTGCTACTGTTATTATGTTGCATGCACATTCTGCATACAGTAAAAAAAATAACAAACAAGCACTGGGTTGATTAATATGTTTTATAAACACACTAAGGTGTGATTTAGAAATACTCATTTCATGGAGAATTGCTGGGGCCTGGTATATCAGCCACTACAAATTACAATTAAAACCAATTGCATCTGTTGAATGCTACAATCGGTGAAAGTCTTGAAAGTCTTTGTTAATTCTTAGGACCCTTTTGTCATCAGTCTTAGAACGAAATGTACCTGCCAAATACCTGTACATTGATTTGTATTCCAAGATTTGATCATGGCTTAACTACACTTCATTATTTATACATTTTAACTAACAAAATTAAATTGTTAGCATACCCATCTTGCTAATTCAGTTTGGGTTGCAAAACCAGACTTAATATACCAAGATGAATAAAATGTAATTAACCTTGTTAGGTGCTACTAGATAATTGATTAAATTCCATTTTGTTTAAATATAAAAATGTCTTACCATGGCCAAACAGCATTAAAACCATAAAACAACTGTCAAAGTGACTGTAATTTGAAAGAGAAAGAACATCATTTCTAGAATAAAACCATATAACCCTGGACATTTATTCTGCAGAACATACTCCCAAGTCTCAATATATCATGACATGACACACCAGGGAAGTAATGCCAAATAACAAAAACGATTGAAAAAAATAATCTATGAAATCTTTAAGGAAGAAGCACCTTCTGTGGGTCTTGGATTTTGTGATGAAATTGATTGGAACCAACTCTCCTGTAATTATGTTTGGTTTTGTATAGCACCAGAACATGGCAGTTAACACTGTGTGACATTGGGATCAAGTAGAGACAGCAATTGAGGTCAAAACTAAATCTATAGGGCCAAATAGTATGGTTCAGACCACAGATCTTCGGGGAGAATATATATATATGATACATCAGAAGCATTTAATTTAAAAAAATGTATAATTCACATTTTGACATATCCAAACAGATTCTTATATTTAGTTGCAAACCCCTTTTTCTAAATAAAACTCACCAGAACATGTTGAAAGTAACTTCAAACTACTCTATGAAGAAAAGTCAACAGCACAGTACAAACGTTTATAAAATATAATGTTTATGGAAAAAAAGGTATTTAAAAGTGTTCACGTATCATTTCATAGATTACAAACTGGAATAAAGATTTGTGTGATAAAATGTTCACTTTATCAGGATGGTCGAAACAGAAGCTATATTCCTTGTTATGCATAAGTGTCGGTCAACAGAGCATCACCATTTTTCCTGAATGCCGATTCTGCTGTAATCTCAATGTATTTTTAACAATGAATCAGAAACTATGTACCTGCGTTCCTGATGATCAATAAATTTGTTTACAAGATGATAAAATTAAAATTTATCAGTGATGAGATTAAAAAAAAAAAGTGATAACAATAACTCACTTCAGTCAGTTATAAAAAATAAATAGTAAAATTTCTGATAAAATAACTTTAAGAAGCAATAGCTTGTTATTGTTTGTGTGTTAAAATAAAACGGTAAATGTCTGATTTGCACACGTCTGATCTAAGAACAGATATACGCAAATGTAATTTCACTTGTTGCAGATGATAAGCAGATGTCTTGGCTGTACAAGATACTCTTTCCAAGAATAAATTTCTTGCAGCATATTAACTTTGTACAATGTGACATTTCTTTCGCATCAATTCATTCCCATAATATTGGCTTTATACAATGTGTTGTTTTCTGGAAAAAAACATTCCTTCCAACAATATTAACTATACAATATAGTTTCCTGTGATGCTGGTCAGGAAAATGGCTTAGAAGGTTTGTTTGGCGATTTCATTTCACTGATGGAGCTTGATACTCGGCTAGTTCCTCATAATGCCGTCTTGTTGACAATAATGCAAGAACCATCTTATCCACTCCCTTCTCCAAGATGTCTTCACATGAAATGAGGACATTGCCACTGTTTGCCTGTGAAATTGATAGTAATCAAATTAATACCTGTTGTAAGTTACTCTAATATTAAAAATATTTAATACTTCTATATTGTTTTAGATGAAAAGTGTAATATTTGAAAAAGATGTTTTATCAATTGCAGTTGACAAGATAGACAAGCACCCAGTGGTAAATAAAACTAGCATTTATCCAATTTGTAGCTGTACCTGGTTTCAATGTGAAGTGTAAGAACTATCCTCAATCCGTGGCCCCTGATTTAGTGCCAACAGCACATACTTTTAAAACACATGCTACCAACTTTGAAAAACCAATTGTTCACTCAATTTAGCATCACATTAACTATCTGCCATTCACTAAGTACATTTATAAACAAAATTCAGATTAATTTATGACACCTTCAATATTATTGCCAACGGTCTGGTCAGCAATTGTGTTGTAATTAAAACAAATGTTGCCACATTCTTTCAAGACACACATCAGTATAATTAAGATAGATAACCATTAAATAAAACTACCATTTATCAAATTTTCTACAAGACTGAGTAACAAGGTTTGGAACTCTGCCACAAATTTTTCATTTTTACGATCAATAAATCCTCTTCATTATGTGTGAAAATTAAATCGTAAAAGTATCAACAATCAATTGGGTAGCTTCTTTTCTTTGAAATTCTAAACCTGGTGGACGTTTGAGCAGTAGAAATCTGCCATCTACTAATAACCTGCATCATTAATAATCGTACCAGCTGTAAGGTTGCTAAGAAGAGTCGACTGATCTCGAAATCCTCACAACCACACACAATCTTCCTGAACGGTACTTTGATTCCAGTCTTTAAGTTTGTAATCACTTTAGAGCCATATTTGTGAATATCAAATGGCTCATGACTTTCCTGTTTAAAAGATAAGTATATACAACATAAAAGATATGAAAAAAATACTGAAACTCAAAATAATAAAAGTTTGACATCAATATTCACAATACCATTTAAATAACTGAAGAAAATTCACCCTCTACACTCAAAATGGGGGAATCCTTTTAAGTTTCAAAGTTAAATATTTAAAAAAAGACACAGTATAGAATGCTACCAGTGTTCTACTAACACACAAGAATAAAACCTCAGTGCATTTTACTTCAAACTAGATGAATAAAATTAATGTTCCAAATTTTTGTATTTGTATATATACACTTGAATATGTACACAAAAATCGCAAAAGGCCCTATAAAAAGTGATATACATAAATTGGTCAAAGAGTTTATCATTGTTAATGGCTGCAAATAAATGAAAACTTGCAAAAATTCAAAAAAAAATATCCTCTTGAAAGAAAGTTCATTTTTGTACTAGATTAATAAAGTCTTTAATTATATGCAATTGTTGAAATATGTGACCACATCTTTGAAAAAGGAGACATTACATCACACAGAAAATGTTTAAAATCATGCAGTAAAATTTCAATGTCATGCCTGTTCAAGCACCTGTTTATCGGAAATGTTATCAATACTTATTTAAAATATTAAAATCCAAAGAGACAGTAATATGAGGCCTATTCGTTGGATTCTTTAACGTTAAAATTTTATTTTAATGATTTTTGAAATTGTTTATTTAAATCGCAAATTGTAGGGGACCTCCACCTAGACCCACCAATGAAAGCAAAAGCTAGTTTCTTTTTAGTTTTACTCTTAATAGCCTACTGTATTTTAATGATAAAAGTACAGCTTATAGTACATCTTTTGTCAAAAATTTCAGGTTATCTCTGAAATGAAACAACATTGACACAAAATATTTGGACATCATACTTTTATGAAAAATGCAATGGAAATATTAGGTAATTCTTCATCATCTGTACACTTTTTCTCAGCCTCAGTCCCATATAATTACAATTTTTAAAACAGAACCACACCTCCTCGCGTAACTTTGGAAAAATCCTTTCTTCCCAATCTGCTACCTTTTGAGAGAGCTCAGTAATTTTAGCATATTCTTGTGCACTCGCCATAAATGCTTCCTGAAAAAATGGTTATAAAAACATGTGAGCACAGCTTGATTACACATTAAACAACAAAATGTGTTCAGGAAGAAATCAAATCTGAAATCAATGACCACAAGTTGTTTACGAGTAAAATGTGTTTATTAATACCTATAAAACCAAATGAAATCTGAATCACAACAAAGCAAGATTTTTACAGTAAACAAATAATGAAAATACTGTGAAGTTTATATGGTGAAGTTTTATGCATTTTTAATTTAGGACTCGATCCTTCTGCTCACCATTGTATTCATCCGATATGCAGTTCAAACTGAATAAAGTGAAATGATTTATTACTTAAAATTTACACGACATATGAAAATGATATTAGCCTAATTTATACTTCAAAACATTTTACATACTGCCTCTCTTTATGAGGATTCAATTCCAATGGTAAAAAAGATAATGACAAAATCCTAAATTAAATTATGACACAATTTATAATAGGAAAATACAAAGCAACAATGGATACATACCGTATGTTTTCTTACGAGATCTTCATAACTATTGGTAAGGACATCTTTTTCAAACTCAATATCATCTGAAATAATACACACATGTACAATTCCTTTTTCAGCATACATATATTTATTTAAACGGGCAAAAGAAATTATACAAAAAACAAGAATAAAATATTTTGGATATTTTGTTTAATGCTTCTACAGATTTTATTTTCATCGCTGCTTAAATTAAATTATGACATTTATGTCAACTATACATCAGTTTTACAAATACAATTGTTATTTTCAGTTTTATGTGGTTCCTCAAAGTTATCATTAATTTATCCTTAGTATCGTTCTTTTGCTCATTAGTTTAGACACAAAACACACATGCACAGTGGAACTTGGGTTTCACTTTACTGGTCTTAATACGCAATAGCGGGATGGTTTAATGTTGGAGTAATTTGTGTACTGAGATATTTTGGTCTTTACAAAACTGGTCTTTATGGTAAGGTGAGCTTAGAACTATGGTGGAATTTCACTGTAAATATTAACTGAGTAAATTTGTACCTATCTGGTTTTCAATGTACGGTATACCCTTGATTTATGGCCCCTGATTTAATGCGAACCCCACATACTTGTAAAATCCACCTCACATTCTATAAACTTTCTCTCAACAACCAATTGTTCACTCAGCATAGCATCCCTTCACTATCTGGCATTCACCAGACACATTTGTGAACAAAACTGTGTTTAACTTATAATTCCTTCAATATTATTGCCAAAGATCTGGTCAACAACTGTGTTGTAATTAACAGAACTGTTGCTACATTCTTTCAAGACACACAATAAGGACAAACCTTGTGGTTCGGTTTCTAGGTTAACAAATGGGTGGTTGGCGGGAAACAGGAGATTGTCATCAATCTGCACATCAAGATGGTCACCAGCATCTTCATCCATCAACAAACCAGAACAACCAAATCTTAAGTATTGATATGTTTCTCTTTGTGTACTTAAAGGCAAGGCTTGCAAGTTGCATACAAATTGAAATTAAACAATTAAATTCCCACACCCTCCCAAATCTACATTTATAACATACTAATTTGGGTGTGTGTGCATGGGGAGATTAGTTTTCAGGTACAAATAGGAAAACAAATTACTTCTGAATCAGGTGAAAAATACAGATAAATAAAGAAAATATGACTAATAATCTTAGTTATCTTTTCATTAGAGGAACATGTGACAAAACAGGACAAAAATAAATACGAAATTATCTTATTTAATTTAATAGTTCCTCAAAACTCCATCTTTAGAACTGACTCATAGTCTATGGTATGATGTTTCAAGGACATCAAATATAAATAATGTATTTTTGTAGTTAACTCGATAACAGAATGTTCAAATGCAAACTTTTGGCTTGGAATCAATGTATATTGAAATCATCTTTATAATGACTAGATTCGCAGTGAACTACTACCATAAACTGTTACGCAACTTTCAATCTATGCAAACTACCTATATTCAGAAATTATTCTGTTTTTGAACTTGTCATTTAATGACAACATACCAACATAAGAAACCAGTTAAAACCACATTCACAAACAATAAATTTAGACCCGAACTAGTAGTGCGCAATAAATTCACTCTTAAAGTCGGGTAATCCACCAGTTATAATGATACATTTTACATAGCTAAATAATCCAGGTAAAGTAACTTCCAGTTTCCTCAGATATGGAAATATTGTCTTCTGTAATTGTGTTAACTGAAAATTCATGAACAAATTTCTATCTGTGAGTATTCAGACAAGCCCAAAACGTCTCACCTTCTTCAATTTGGTCATCGTCTCCAAGACAAGTCTCAATGTTGTCTTGTTCGTCATCTTCCGGCTCCATACCTTTTGAAATCTACAAACAAAACAGCTGATAGCACTAGCTACAAACAATGACACATAAACCAAACCACAGACATCTATCATGGTTGTAGTTCATTTTAGGGTTTGAGATTTTCTAGAAAATTAAACAGTGATCACAAAAATACTTCAACCATCACAAATGAAAAGCAATAAGTACCAATGCAGGGACAGAAATTAGAAAGTATTTTCACTAGGCTGGAATCCTAGAAGCCAAGAAGGGTTCATAGTCTCCCCCTCCAAAATACTGAAAGTTCCACCATTACTAGATATTTGAAGGATATTTTACCATCAGTATTTTCTCTCGTCTAAATTCCGACTGTCTTCTCTTTATTTCTGGCCAATACAACTGCTCTAATTCTGGACACAAAGAAACTTTCACCTTCTGTAAACCCTTCAAACTCTGCCAGTATACTGCAAAAAGAGACAATCAATGCAGACACCATTATATTGAAGATGTGTGCATCACTGGCAATGGCACTAGGCACAGATGACATAAAATTAATGCCAGAAATGTATACACTGTTTGTTGTCATTAGGCAAAAGTGTCTTTCCAAAACCAGTAAATGACTAAATGTGAATTAATTAAAATTTCTAAAATACATACTTGCTTCTGTTATAAATGAATTAAAATTTCTAAAATACATACTCACTTCTGCTATAAATTAATTTAAATTTCTAAAATACATACTTGCATCTGTTATAAATTAATTAAAATTTCTAAAATACATACTCGCGTCTGCTATAAATTAATTTAAATTTCTAAAATACATACTTGCTTCTGTTATAAATTAATTAAAATTTCTAAAATACATACTCGCTTCTGCTATAAATGAATTTAGATTTCTAAAATACATACTTACTTCTGCTATAAATTAATTTAAATTTCTAAAATACATACTCGCTTGTGCTATAAATTAATTTAAATTTCTAAAATACATACTTGCTTCTGTTATAAATGAATTAAAATTTCTAAAATACATACTCGCTTCTGCTATAAATTAATTTAAATTTCTAAAATACATACTTGCTTCAGCTATAAATGAATTAAAATTTCTAAAATACATACTTGCTTCTGTTATAAATGAATTAAAATTTTTAAAATACATACTCGCTTCTGCTATAAATGAATTTAGATTTCTAAAATACACTTACTTCTGCTATAAATTAATTTAAATTTCTAAAATACATACTCGCTTCTGCTATAAATGAATTAAAATTTCTAAAATACATACTCGCTTCTGCTATAAATTAATTTTGATTTCTAAAATACATACTCGCTTCTGCTATAAATGAATTAAAATTTCTAAAATACATAATTGCTTCAGCTATAAATGAATTAAAATTTCTAAAATACATACTTGCTTCTGCTATAAATGAATTAAAATTTCTAAAATACATGCTTGTGCTATAAATTAATTTAGATTCCTAAAATACATACTTGTTTCAGCTATAAATTAATTTAGATTTCTAAAATACACACTTGCTTCAGCTATAAATCTCGAAACCGGAATCTCAGACGTATCCTTGCTTTCTGGATTCCTCTTCCTTTTCCTCCTCGTCACAGAATTTATTTTTGGCATTTTACCTGAAACAAAATAAACACATGTAAAATTATGTTACACATTGTGTATCAATCTCATGGACCAGTAAGACATTTTACCACAAAACAAGGGGTAAAAATCTCAGTCAATCTCCCTAAGATAATTATCATTTGCAAATTCATATAAATTTTTAACTGTTAAAATTACATATAATTTATAAGCTCACGATTAAAATTTGTATTTTATTATATCCAGTGTGTTTCTGGTCATCCTGGTATTTGTAATAACTTAAAACACATTTCACATGAAACAACTAACACATGCACAGCTCTGTATATATACAATAAAATAAACACGAACATAACTAGATTTGAACTGGCTACATAACTGTCTTTAGTGAGACATGATATGTTTCTAATGTTAAAAAGATCCCTCCAACTACTCATTATAAATAGCCAATTCCACTCTACATGTTACAATTCAGACTCACTTCTCTTTTTTTGGCAAAGAAATGTTGTTAGTGTTCCTGAATGAGTTTATAAAGTATTTTCTTATTGTGTTGTGTGCATTAAATTCAGGATATGTCTATGTGGAATGGGAGAACCACCTCTTGCCCTGGTGATAACAAAAATGGGTAATATGTGGGTGTTTAATAACATGGTGTCAACCATATCTAGTTGGATTACAGCAGCAACAGGCTTTGAAATTCACCATGGCCAAACTGCCTTGGGCCTTTGCCATGATGCCCTTAAAATACCAGTTACTTTATGGCTATGGATATCCATGCCCTTTTTATGCATTTGCCATGGTGCCCATTTTGTGTATAATTATGTGTTCTTTTTAATATGAAACGTTTTTAACCCTAAGTGGCAGTTAATCGCAGTTTCTTTTTGTGTGTGGTTTTCATATATATGAATTATAAATAATAAAAAATTTAAATGATCACAAATTCAGTTTTTAAATGTCATACCTTTCCTAAATGGTCTCACTCCTCGTTCTTGTGCATCGTGTGGGTCACACTCATTCCACGGATCTACAGTCTGAAAAATTACAAATAATTAGTATTCTAATTCAAAACATTGAAATATGTTATACCAACCTAGTTCCCATGTAATACTGTTTATATTACAAGAAACTAGTGATGTATGAGTTAAAATACAAGCTGTAAAATATACACAGAAATCAGTATGGCATTCTATTTATTAAGCCTCAAATTGTTCTAATAAATAAGATAATTTACTTTCTTTCACAAGGCACAAAATAAATAGGTTGAATGAGATTGCCTTCTTGACCTAATTTAACTACAGCCAAAATGGTTGGAAGTTTCCTTATCAACAGTGCATCTGTTGGCAAGTCGTCAATTATGATGTAAATCAGCTACTCTAATCTGAAAAAATACTAAGTCTAGATCAACAGTAAATTTGCAATTAACTTCAAAAAATTTAATAAAACTTTTTTTAATCACAGGATAAATATAAAATCTGTCATTTGTGTTTAGAATTTACAACTGGCAAAGCCACCTGTTTCACAAGCTCACTTCTAGTAACAAAATAACAAAGAATTATCTTACTGGTTTTGGGGGCAGGAGTTGAACTCGCCTTCTTTCTGATTTCCTCACTTGTACTTCATCATTATTCTAAAAAGAAAAGAAAAACAAGAAGATAATTTTCCAGAGAATATTGTTTTTTTCTATATGTAAATCTCATGTTTTGTTTCAATTACAAAATTTAATAATTTTTAAAAGATTGCGTATTCTCAGTTTATTCTGCTACGAGCTGTTGTAAAATTCATGATCTGGGGATAAATTCAACCAGAATAAATATCAGAAGATAATAACACTTTCAGTATTATTTTATTGACATTTGCAGGTTTTGATTTAATGAGATAAATATAGTTGCCAAAAATGCCAGGTATAATTTTATCTGTTCAATGAAAATATCCAGCACTACCAATATATTTAACCATGAGACCTTTAACCTCTGTCCTTGACTAACTTAAACTGTAACAAACTATCTTAAGATAAAAAAAAAAAATCTGCCATTCTAGTGAATCGTACCAAATTTAAGATGTTATGTGTACACATCTGTTCATGCAACACGAGTTCCAATTTTGGCCCTGACTTTCTTTAGTGAATAACAGGCCTACATTTAACTGTAATTGATTCACTAACATCTATTTGTAACCCAAACAGACATCATCTGATATATCGACATAGGATCAGATCACTACATACCAAACATTTCATTCAGAGTGTAAAATATACCCACAGTCTGAACATCTTCATTGCAGCCATCAAATTCTTCCATTTCAAGAGGTTCCTGTCCACAGCCATCTATTGAAGTAAACACAAATGAAAAATATGTTCTGACATGAGTATTAACTGTGGTAATAAAAATTATTAACTGCTTAATATGGCTAACAGAGCGGGATTTAGCTCAAATGGTAGAGTGTCCGCTTGTGAACTGGTCGGTCGTTATATCGATCCTTCTCAGTTAACCCATTTGCAGTTTGGGCTATTTTCCGTTCCAACCAGTGGTCCAGAACTGGTTCATCAAAGGCTGTGGTATGTGCTGTCCTGTCTGTGGGAAGGTGCATATAAAAGATCCCTTGCTGCTTATCGAAAAGAGTAGCCAATATGGCGGCAGCGGGTTTCCTCTAGAGACATATGTCAAAATGACCATATGATTGACATCCAATAGCCGATGAAATAAAAATCAAGGTGCTCTAGAGGCCTCGTTAAATAAAACTTTACATTACTTTAATATGGCTAAGAGAAAATAGCTGTGGTCACATAGACTACTTGTTCTGATTAGCAACCAGCATCTTTTATTAAATATGTTTTTAGATGCAGGGCAGCATATTCACCATTTTTGAAATACCAGTTGTAGACCACTAGCTGTAGTAGGAAATATAAAAAATGATTAGTTGCATACCTGACATGTCTGCTTCATGACCTTCAACTGGGAGAAGGTCGATATCCACATTAGCTGTCTCCACTGATCCAGTCATCTTTTTCTGTGCTGTTAAAACAAATTTTTTTCAATAATTTTATCTTTTAGTTTAGCATATATATAAAAAAAAAAAAAAAAAAAATACTCCACAATTAGTCAAAGTTAATGAATTTATTAAAAAAGAAAGTTATGTGCTGTAAAATAGTTCATTGTTTATAATTACACTGAGAGCTGCTTTGTTGATTTTTATGTATATCAAGGCCAGAAAAGGGGGTGGCATCCGCAAGACCAGCTGGCATGGACATACAATTTTGAGGAGGGCCTGCTCCCTCTAGTATTTAGAATTGATTACAAAAATACTTAGCAAGCAGTCTGAAATGGGGGCCTACATTTCCCATCTTGCATGGGCCTGTGCACATCTAATCAGTTTACCAGCATCACTTATAGAAATAGGGATAAAACGATTCCATAAATACAATTATATAAATAAAACATCACATTAAAAAAAGTACACTTTTCAAACTAAAAAAACACCAAGCTGACTGATTTTTTTTACACTTTACAAGCCATAAGCCCAAACTTCAGATTACTTTACAGGGAAGCAGTAATGGAAACTATCTCACTTGTCTGCAGGACCAATACTAATCCTCATTAATATTAGAATTAGTTCATTAGAATTACTTCTACTAATCAGTTAGCCTACTCACCGTACATTATTTAATATTATTATAAAACAAACATCACATCAAATTATCAAGCTGGAGACTGTGGTTCAAAACCTGTTGGAGGCTGGCTTACACGTATCAAAGTTTATAAATGTTTGACATCCAATAGCCAACAATTAATATATCAATATACTCTGGTGCTGTCATCAAAAAAAAAATAATAATAATAAAAAAAAAATTGGTGAGTAAAATCGCATTTTCTGCACTCTTGTATTTTATTATAAAATCAATCATGTATATTGTGTTGTTTCAGAATGCTCAGTTATTTTACGATACACCAAAAGATTGTTGTCATTTATTGAAACCTTTAGTAAAACTGATTTAGTAAATTCACTGTAACATTATATTATATAAAATACCAACTATGTGCTGCAGTATATGGTGTTGATGATGCCAGTAACTTGAGTGACATTTCCAAGAGGTCAATGTGGGAGGAGTCCAGAAGCATTGTGCCAGATGGGTGGACGTGACATGTGTTCATCTTGAAGTCATTACGACTGGCCAGCAACTCACCAGTTTTACTGAAATGTAGTTTTCTAATTAATCGCAAACAATATTTGACAAGTTCATTATCAAAGTTACAACTGACCAGATCTCGCTGGTTTTAATAAAATAGTTTTCTAATTAATCGCAAACAATATTTGACAAGTTCATTATCAAAGTTACAACTGACCAGATCTCGCTGGTTTT
>JAULBS010113705.1:0-14820 GCA_032355785.1 Symmetromphalus regularis | reverse complement strand
GCATTACTTTGATTAATTAACTATATAGTTTAACATGTCGACAAGATAAATTCGTTGTAGAAGCATCTCTCGGGGTAAATGTCTTTTTATGTACCCGAGCTGAAAGCGAGGGGTAAAAGAACACACAGAGTGTACATAAAAACCCACTTACCCCTTGTGATGCCTTACAACTTATGTTGTCACAGAAGGTCTTCTCCATGTACTTAAAATGTCATGGCATCTTAATGGTATTTTATTTAAGTTTCTTGTAGTTTTTATATTCACAACGTGTCCTCAATTGCTGGCACCATGTTCACATCTGGCAACTTGTTCTTGTCCTGAGATGCTTTCTTTCCAGCTTTCTTTACCTTCGCCTCTAGTATCGCAACCCTCGGTTTAATCTTCATCTCAACTCTGTTCAGCGAATACGTGCGATCGTTGTTGAAATGATACCAAATAACTCCGTTAACGACGCCATCAGGTGTGATGTTGTTCTCTCCCTGCTTGTAGTAGAGTCCGTTAAGCGAACAGTAATGACAAGCTTTAAACCACCAGCCAGACCGGTCTTTACGGGAGCAGCTTGTCCACCACTCATCATTGTCCTTGTCGGTAGCACTGAACATCATACCATCGTGGTACTCCAGTGAGTTCCCTGCTGTACCGCTGTAACCCTTTATTGACAGCCGAAAAAACTCTGATTCAGGTCCCAAATGAAAGTTGTCGTATACTGCATACTTATAATTGTCGGCCCAATCCCACATGTCAATACGGAGGGTGTAGTTGGTGTTGTGCGTCATGTAGTACATGTTGTCGAGACCAAGCCAGTATTCGGAGTTGACGTTGCCGAACCCGAACATATAGTCATCCCAGTTACGTGTGAAGTTGACGTCTCCATTCTGACGACGTTGTATCAATGTCCACCCACCGCTGTCTGTATCCATGTCACACCAGACGTTGACGACGTTGCGGTTTGGTAGTTTAAGAGGGTAGACACCAGTAAGGGTTACTCCACTCATTTGCAGTTCATTGCAATCTGAAAGAACATAAAGTCAGGTTATTACGTCATTTATCAAACTGTTTTGAGAGTTTTATTACCCAAGCAGAAGCTAGAGAAATAAAACAGTCACAAACAAAAGTTTTAAATGGCCATGGATGCCTTTAGATATATTATAACAATGTAATTTTCATCAGAATGTTATATCACTGTCATGCTACAACAATAAATTTAGGACACTTAATCATACATTATTTATATTGCCAATGGTCGAAATTCATTTTATGGAATAAGAAGCAATCTTTGCTTCTCAAATTTTAATCTAGAGGCAAATGCTATAACCTGAGAAGCAATTCAAGAAATCAGTATAAAAATTAAAGTCATTATTACAGTTATAGTGTAATCTTTTTAGCTCTCACTTAAGACTAACACAAATAAAACATATTTATATTATTAATACTGTAAATGAAGAATCCTGGATATTTATGGAATACATGTACTCTCAAAATTAAAATGGAAGGCAAAAACAGCTTGTCAAACTGATTATCAGAAAGCGTACTGCACATTTGGAGCAGCATTTGCTTCCTGCCTCCAGTCAATTTCGAGCCTTGATTGCCCTGATAATAATGTTTTATTACGTTAAATTTATAAATATTAAATTATATAATATATATAAAAGTAAATGAGTATGCTAATAGTACTGTTGTTTGTGACTTTAAAAAAAACAACATTTTGTTCTCACCCCTTCCAATGTTAACATCCCGCAGAGCTGGGAAACCTCGCATTCGTGATCCACGTGATTTTAAGCTCCAAGACATTCGACTGAAACCTCGATTAACTCGGCTCTCAATTCTGCCTAACTTCCTATAAAGAAAAACAAAGTGGCATACCCATTAAGCCTTACATAGCACTCACTTTAGGTTGGAGACAGTATTGAGATTAAAAATACCACACCTCAACAAAGATTTGATCCCGGTATCTACCAGCTATGAGTCCAATAGCTTAACCATTCTGCCAGGCTGGTCCTATTTGTAAAGTGTAGGCCAATTATCCTTTTTGACAAAAACAATATTTATTTGGCTTTGGGTGGGTGGGTACGTTTCTGCTGAAATCAGTAGAATATATTCAGATTTTTTTTAATGTCATAATATTATATATTCGAAACCTTATATATATACTGATTAAACAAGCTATCAAATTTATTTTTGTTGTATATGGAATGAATTTAATACAGATCTATGCGTTTGTGACATTGTGTTAATATGGTCACATGAAAAAAAGTATTTTTTTAATAATGAAATTTATAAAAAATAAAAATGATCTCACCTTATAATGCTATGGTACTGAATATCTCTGTGTGTCTTGTCATCACTCAGGTCCATGTGTACACGCTCCAGCACCATACACGTGTGTTCATTCTGCATCGTGGACGGCAGGTTGCGGTAGTTGTGGCTGCTGCACATGCTCATGTCTTGTGTGACACACATGGCAATGGTTGACAGAAATACTGTTACTTTTATCAGTGTGATCGGCATCGTTGTGATCTGAAAGTATTATGAGTTTAGTGCATCATTTTATGAAGCATGCTATGCACTTGGAAAATGTTTGTTTTTTTAAATCGATAAAAGGGGGGGTCCTTACCCCCTGGGTCCCCTGATCTGTTACTGATATGTACCTAAGTCACCTTAATAACAGTCGAAGTGGTTTCCTAATTTTGCCATGTTAGGCAGTAGGTGGTAACTGTTTGAGTTTTAGCCAAAAAATAAACTTACTTATGGGCAACTTTCTCAGGTTGGCAATCTGTGCTAACAGTGGCATTAATCTGCTTAATTGGTGGGGCCATCTTAAAAATTAAAAACACATATCAACTCAGGTCATTTATTTATATAAAACCATCAATGTAGTACATTCAAAACAGTGATGTCATGTGTAACAAAATAATGTAATACAACATGGGGAAATAATGACTTCTTTTAAAAAAAAGAAATAGTTTATCGCATTAAGCTTATACGTGTAAATCATCAAAGCATTCTGCAATAATCTATTTCTTTTTTAAAAAATCATAAAAGCATACTGCAAGTTACTTTTACGTGACTTGCAAACCTCAATGTCAGCATGTTTCACGAAATCATCTTAGCTTTACGATCATCTTAAGTTACATTTAGTGTTTACAATAGATCAGAAGCTATTGTATGTCCTAAAATCACCATCTTAAATCAAAATGACAGTTAAAATCTAATTTGGCCAAACAACTTGTTGATTTTTTTTCTTCTCTTTACTTTACAAAATGTGAAATACGTCCTTGACACTGGTAGTAGGGCCAACTGTACTATGATTGTAAGCTGATACTGGAATGCAGTGTAGAATTGTACACAGACCACAAGCATTAAAGGCATATCCCACGGAATTTAAGGGGCTTTGTGCTCCAAATATTGATTACGAATGAAACTTACATGTATTTGTTATACTAGATCTTGTTTTCATATCACGCAAGACATTTTAATTGAACATGGTACCTGTATATGGAATTCCATGTCAAGTTGATCAATTTTTTTTTCACTTTTAAAATTTCAAATTTCAATATCGGAACTCCTCGTGGGGTGAAATAAATTGGTACAAAATGTTTTTGCAGCTACAAAAATATTCAGAAGATTTAAAATAATGGCTCACAGGGGAGTACCCATTACATGACTCGAAATACATACGTCACACCTTCAATGAGGTAAAAAATACATTTTTTTAAATTTTATTATTTGTCTGTGAGATTAATTTATTATTATTGTTAAAATTTTGATAATAAGCGAGATGCAGTGGTTATGTAAATAGTTGAATGAAGTATTTCCATGGACAAATCAAATGTTTATATTTAAAAGTAATTCTTTGTTTGGAAATTAATTAGGTCAAGGGTCCGTAGGAGTATGCATTTAAAATTATTATTATTCTTATGATGAATCCAAATATTAATTTAAAATGGACTAAAATATATAGTGTCTTCAATTTAAAATACTTTTCATTCAATATTTTTAATAATTCTCATTTTCCTGTAATATTTTACTCACAAGTTATTTTGTACCAGTAATCTTAAATACAAATTTGGTAAAAGAATTGTTTGAACTGTGATATTTAAAAAGAAAACTTAATATTGTGTGTTTGGTGATTATTTACTAATATTATTTTGTACATAAGGGGGAAAAAAAGAAAATAATTATTTTAAAATAATGATAACAATAATAAATAAAATAAAATAAATTTTATAAAATTCAATAAAAAGATCAGTGTCACTGTCACTCCTCCATTGTCCCATCTTTTAAAAAATGTTTTGTTCAGTTAAGATTCCTGAAAACCAACCTTTTTTTGTCGCGAAATTTAAAAAGAAGAGAAAATAATAAATTAGTTATTACTGTCACAGTAGTCAGGACTCAGAATCGGAATTTAACTAAATAAAAGACTCCCTAAACATTTTGGGTAGAAGCTGGTAACTGACAATCATCTAAAAAGTAAGAAAGAAAAAAAGGAAAAAAAAAGAAAAGAAATCCAAATATTAACACTGTTATGTAGAATCATAGGTAGATTTGTTCTTGTTGATTGAGGTTGACTTAATTGTGCCCTAAAAATAAAGTAAGGATTATCCTTTCTAGTTATCAGTTATGTTTAACATTAAATAAACACAAATATATATACACATACATGGTAAAAAAACACCTTACCAGTATTTGAAATCAACTTCCTGGAGCATTTGGACAATGGTGGTTTCAAACAATACAGCAACGTGGTATCAGTACAGGGCAGCAACAGGGAGAGGGAGACGAGTTTTTTCATCATCTGGCTAAAACATGTGCTTGTAAAAAAAATATAGAGGTGTATTCTTTAAAAATATTCCCCAGTGGTGCAGCAGTCAAGCTGTTGGACTCATGGCTGGTAGGTAGTGAGATCAAATCTCAATTGAGGCATCACATTTTTAATCTGCTCCAGCCCAGAGACGGTGTATTCCACAAGGGTCAATGGGTAAGTGTATGTTATTTACACTGACCAGTAAACAACTTGTTTATCCAGGGGCGTGGTATGTGCTATCATGCCTATTTATTGTTTGTGTTGGTGGGGAGGGAGGGGTCTTTAAACAAACAACCAAAAGCCAATGGTAAAGTGCATACAAAAGATCACTTGCTATTAATTGGAAAGAGTCACCTAAGTTTGGGTTGCAGGTTTCTTCTAAAGACGATGAGTTGCAAAACACCAAATGTCTGAGGCCTAGTAACCACTGAATAAACAATGTGCTGGGTTGTCGTTAAACACACGTTCCTTTCCTTTATTAACAGTGTTAATAGATTCACTAATGTCTGGTCCTGGTGGTTTGTTGGTTAGGATTTTGCATTCAAGGCTGGTAGATATTAAGTTCAAATCTCGGTCAAGGCATGGAATGTTTAATTTCAATATCAGCTCCAGCCCAGAATAAGTGTTCCAAAATGTTCAGTGGAAAGGTGTGCACCATTTGCACCAATCAGTAGTCCATAGTAGGTATGTAAGTGTGTGGTTAGTGCTATCCTGTGTATGGGATTAAAAAGATATTTGCTGCTTACTGAAGAGTAACCTATGTGGCAATGACATGTTTTCTCTGTAAACATGTACTAACATTGATCTTTGTCTAATACAAAAATTGCAGGAAAACTAATGGTATACCCATGACAACTTACTTGAACCTTGACTGGATATAAGTATGAAATTAAGTTTCTTAGAAAAACAATGAAGGAAAACTAATGGACAAATGATATGCCCAGGACAGCTTGCTTGAACCTTAACTGGACATAAGTATGAAATTAATTTCAATCCACTAGTTATTAACAAAAAAGTTGTTTGTTTTATTTAACGACGCCTCTAGAGCACATTGACTTTTATCTTATCATCGGCTATTGGAAGTCACACTTGTGGTCATTCTGACATATTTCTTTAGAGGAAACCCACTGCTGCCACATATCGTTGCTCTTTCCGACAAGCAGCAAGGGGTATTTTATATATACTTTTCCACAGACAGGACAGCATATACCATGACCTTTGATGAACTAGTTGTGGACCACTGGTTGGAATGGAAAATAGCCCAAACTGCAAATGGGTCTACTGAGAAGGATCGATCCGATGACCAACTGCTTCTCAAGTTATTAACAGGTTTAACTTATATTAACAATATCGTAGACAAAGAAAACAGGAATTTGCCCCTTTGAATATTTCAACTGTTGACACAGTACTTTGGTTTAAGTTGAATTCAGGTGTGTAAGCATACACATTCTAGTTGTCTGTGATGTGATGTAAAGTGCACAATCACAGGATTATTAGTAGGTCTGCCCTACCAAATATAAAACAGATGACAAAGTGGTGACCCAATTCTTTTTAACCCTTATGCTGCTAAGAGACTGACTGTCAGCAAATTGCTAGACACAGATTGTTCTAAAATGCTGAAAATTAAAAATACATGATGTTGAATACTATTTCAAATGTTCACATTATTAGGTTTCAACAGTTTACATATGGAAAAAAATAGTTGCCATTTATTATCAAATTTATGTCCTGAATGAAATAATTTTTCTTTGTCGCAAGGTTTAGCAAGTGACAAAGGAAAATTACTTCATAAGGGACATAAATATGATAATGAATGGTAACAAGTTTGATATTCTATTTATTTCCCAGACAATTTTAATCGTTCTACTCTTTAAACTTTTTAATTGAGCAGCAGTTTAGAGAAATACTATCCTATAATGCTATGGATGACATTACATTGTACATTTATACTTTTACAAATTATAATGACATCATATTTAGTGCAGGCAAGCTTTTTGGTCATAATGGCCAGAGTGACCTAATGAAAGGCACGATTAAACCAATGTGTGATATTTCACACAATAAAAATAACAAAATGTAACCCTTTATGAGTGTCCACGGAGGTAATAAATATTATAAACATTATTAATTTCTGGGTTTTTTTTTATATAACCTGCTTAATTTTGTAGCAGTTAACAATGTTCAAATGTTTTGTAAACGCACAACAATTTCATATTTATCAGTTTAAAATTTGATGAAAACCTATTTGTAATACTGCAACTTCAGTTTGGGTTGTTTGTTGGGTTTTGGTGGTGTGAGGGTCAGGTGAGGATGGGGAGGACCAGCATAGTGGAAGCAAGTGAACATTGGGGGTGGGGAGGGGGGACTAACATATCTAGGCATGAAGAACTGAGTTTCAAGTTGATACGAGGTTATGCTTGATTCGGAATTATTGGTGGTGGGGGGGGGGGCGGGCGGTGGGGGGTCTCCGGACCTCATGTTCCTCTGTGCCTGGAGGAGGTGTTAATTTCCATTTTCCCCATTTTCTAACAAAACGCTTGACAAGGTTTAGAGTGAGGAATAACAACTAGTTTTAATAACATGTAAAAGGGTTAAGGTGTCGAATGCATTTAATATCTTCAGTCTGTGTTATGAAAACTGTTTGCAGAATGTCACTATGACATTTTCTATAACAACACACAGAATTTACTGTTCTACTTTATAAAATATATATTAAAAAAAATGTTTATTCTAAAAAGCCTGTTTATGTAGGTGTGTAGTTAAACAAACCAAAAGGAAAATAATAAATATAAAACTGATATATGAGCAGGATTTTAATCTGAGGTATAATGTTTGACAGTTGGTCATCTGATTAATCCCTTCAGTGGAACCATTAGGCTATTTTTTTATTCCAGCCAGTGGTTCTTTTTTTAACTTTGTTTTGTTTAATGATACCACTAAAGCACATTGATTTATTAATCATCAGATAGTGAATGTCAAACGTTTGGTTATTCTGACACCTTGTCAAGTGTTAGCCCGCCTCCAACCAGTTTTGAACCACTGTCATCAGCTTGAGAGTCAAACATTCTACAGCTGGACCACCAAGGCTTGCTCCAGCCAATGGTTCATGACTGATTTACCAGACTGGAGCATGCTGTTCTGTTATTAATTAATGTGCTGGGGTGTCATTAAACAAACAAACCTTCCTGACACCCACTGATTTTAAATAAAGTGTTGGGTATGGTTTCGAAAACAAACCTTCCTGACACCCACTGATTTTAAATAAAGTGTTGGGTATGGTTTCGAAAACAAACATTCCTTTCCTTTCAATTTCATTATTTTACAAGATTTATTCATTTGATTACTCTATATATAAAACTGACCATTATCATTTGCATCTGTGTTTCATCTTTCCAGATATGTTTTTTTTTTTAATTTGATGATGCCTCTAGAGCACATTGATTTATATCTTATCATTGGCTACTGGACGTCAATCATAGGGTCATTCTGACATATTTATTTAGAAGAAAACCACTACTACCACATAGGCTATTCTTTCCAATAAGCAGCAAGTGGTATTTTATATGCACCATCCCACAGACAGAGCAGCACATACCACAGCTTTTGGACCACTGGTCGGAACAGAAAATAGCCCAAACCACAAATGGTTCTACTGAGAAGGATCGATCCGATGACCAACTGCTTCAGACGTGGACACACTACTGTTTGAGCTATATCCCACTCATCTTTCCAGATTCTAACCAAGAACTAAATTCCACCAACACATATTTCACATTTTCACACAAAGCTATGGGAATACAGTGTTATGCATGTATCTTAACACTGGACAAAGCTATGGGAATAAATTGTTATATGTTAACACTGCGAATGATGAATAAGAGAAAAACTGGTTGACTTAAGTGCTTTCTTACATCTGGGATTAATAATGAATTAAAATATGACTTTGCATTGTAACGGTTCATCAGCATTTTGACATGAGATCTTCATGATTGTTAACTTGTGGGCTCATACTATATGGAAATGTCTGTTTCTACTGTGAGAATCTTGATTTAGATAGGGCATGAGATACTAGGATCAATTCGTGTTTCTAGTTATTAATAGTAGACATATTTCCCATTTCAAGAATTTATACCTCAAGAATTATATTACATTTCACTTTATGTTTGTAATTGCTTATTGCATATTGTATGAAGATGTGCCTACTTTGCTTTTAGTAGCCATCTGGTCTTTTTTTTACCAGAGTTTTTCTTGGGGCTTCTAAATTTAATAATTCTCATGTACCCTTTTTATTTTTAGGCAGACCTTAAAATTTTAAAAACCTCCTTTACCAGAGACTTTCACCCAAAACGTAAATAAAAAGTCCCCATTTTCCTTTATTAAAGCAGTTTTTCTCTCTCTTTATTTTATTTTTTTCTCTTTACTCCCCTGGGTCAGGCAACCTCATCTTACACCCTAGAGCTTGGGGAGGCGTGCCTGAACCAAAACTGTGTGGGCACTTTAATAACCTAGTGGATGGATGGAATTGGTTTCTGAACACAGGGCTACAATACCAGTTAGAAGAGATGATGCATGCAAAGACACATCCTCACAATGTCAATGGTCACGCCGGTCACTCGAGTCCATTTGGACCCCTGACCAATATAGTTGACAAAAACCTAGGCTGAGAAAATATATTTTGATTGGAAGTGTCGTAGCAGGAGATGATTTTGAAGCATCCAATCACAATTTGGATTTCAATGCATCAGCCTACACCTTATCGATATAAATAATGGATCACGGAAGAGAGGTAAAAATGAACGGGAGTACAGGGGTTATCAATTTTGAAGTATGTCAGTTACCAAATAAAAAGTAATGCAAAATAATGACAGTTGCCTTCTTTGTAAGGAATTGTTACCAAAGAAGAACAGGTACTTTATATTCAAAGATAGTTTCACAGTGAAAAAGCAACTTCACGAAGTGTTGGGAAATTTTTCGCAAAAACATGACAGTTGCTGATTTCGCTTATAAAACAATCGATCTGATTGGATAATATTTTTAAGTATGATATCACCAAAAATGTTTTCATATAGATGGCGCAGTAAGCATCCCAAGTTTTTATGAGCTATGTTGGTCAGGGATCCAAACGGACTCAGAGTGACCGGTGTGACCCCTGACATTGTGAGGATGGCAAAGACAGGAAAATGGGCGATTGTTCCCCTTTAAGCCAAATTTGTAAACGAGATGATCATGACATACATGTAGGATTCTGATATTCAAAGAAGCCACTTTGATAGTCTTCTGACATTTAAGGATGGCAGTGTGGACCTTCAGGTTAAACAAACAAGATTTTCAATTTTATTTCAAAATGTTACAGATGTTTGGAAATGAAATAACAAAAGAAAGGAAATGGATGTTAAAAACATGTATATGTGTAAATTGTTGTGCTGTTATTGCAGGGCAAAGGTGAGCAGAAAACATACTGGTTGGCAGGTCGTCATGGTGATATCTCCACTCTCCACATGTGTCAGCTTATTAAGTCTGAACATTTCCGCAGAAAAAATGCCTCGAGATCAGGGTATGTTTTTATTTTATCACTATAACAAAAGAAGGGACTTTGTTTTATGTTAGTCTTCTCATGATGATCATGTTAATAATATGGAAAATATTCAATTGTAATGTTTTCTTTTCTCTTGTTATTTACATTTTATCTTTTTTCTCTGGATGAAGATACTGTATTTTGTTTTGCAGGTCATTTGAGGGTCAGTTTGATCTCCATGGCTTGCACATGTCGTCAAGCGGCACCAATTTCTCAACCAGCTTTGACATTGTTAGTGATGATGACAGTGACCTTGACACTGAGGCAATGAAGGTTCTCAATGCAGAGCTAGAAGCCTGGGACTTGGAGTGTGAAAACATAAACCCTAAACCAAGTAACTAGCTTAATCCCTTTCAGTATATTTGTAAACTGTACACTCACAAGACTGACTATCAATACACTGTCCACATTTTTATGTCCCACTAGTAAAAGAGTGAATTAATTTATGTGGTACATTCCATCATTAAAAGTAATCCAGTATTTGACATTTTAGAAAATCTCTACCCATCCAATATATTTGTAAACTGTACACCCACAAGACTGACAATCAATACACTATCCACATTTTTATGTCCCACTAGTAAATGAATTAATTAATTTATGTGGTACATTCCATCATTAAAAGTAATCCAGTATTTTACATTTTAAAAAATCTCTACCCTTTCAATATATTTGTAAACTGTACACCTACAAGACTGACAATCAATACACTGTCCACATGTTTATGTTCCACTAGTAAAAGAGTGAATTAATTTATGTGGTACATTCCATCATTAAAAGTTATCCAGTATTTGGGCCAGTCAGGCTTTTACATCAATATTCTGGACACTTTCCAGTAAACCAAAGCAAAACATCCACTAAAAGGGGGGCCAAGGGTCAGTGGGTTTAGTGAATCCAGAGTAATCCATTAGCACAACACTTCTGTACCAAGCCAATATATCCTGTATTTTGGGCAACTTTAATTTATTTCTATTTTTAGTCTGAATTCTTCATAGTATTTCTGTATTACAAATTTTGGTGGCAACAACAGGCCTGTGTTGCATCTTGACCATCTTTAGCAATAACTACTCTAACTCTTGCTTTCTCTATCTAACCGTGGAATCCACCTCTTCTTCAGAACTGAGAACATATCATGATTTGATGCTTTGAACAAATTTCTGATCAGAGATTTTATTGGACCAGAATAATATTTTTTATCATGGCAACATAAAATTTGTTTATATTTTGTTGCAAACATTATAAATATTTTTTAACACGTCATGATATGCTGAAGGGAAAAACTTAGAATGCAACTTGAATTTCTACACTGGCATGTGAAGTGGAATGGGATGGGGTGGGGTGGATGCTCTCCACGTTTTAGATATTTCATATAAATTTATTCATTTTCCAACGTAAATATATGTATGTGCCTGAGTGCCCCACACCCACTTTTTGGCACCTTCGTACTCCACTGTTCTGTTATATTGCAGAACACAACTTTAATCTCTCCTTATTATTTTTAGAAACGCTGAATCTAGATGACCTCAGTTTTATAGATGAGGACCCACAGCCGACTATTGGTCCTACATGTTCATGTGGAGACAGCAGCTGTCAAAAACAGGGACCAGTTCAGAGAACTCCACTCTGCACATTACCAGAGGAAGACAGTGAAGTGTTCTATGCATCAAAAAGAAGTTAGCTGTGATCTGGTAAGTTATTGTTGACTGAAAAGTGGCAAAACTGATGTGTGTATTCACAGGAGATACCTGCTAGTGTTGCAACAGCAAGAAGACACCTAGTGTTGTGATAGCAAGGTGACACCTGCAAGTGTTGTAATATCTAGAAGGCACCTGCAAGTTTGTAACAGGAAGAAGACACCTGCAAGTTTGTAACAGCAAGGAGACACCTAGTGTGGCACAGCAAGAAAACAGCTACTAGTGTTAAGTAGCAAAAAAACACCTACTAGAATTGTACTTGGAATAACAACAAGTCCACTAAGTGTTGTAACCACAATAAGATGCCTAGTGTTGCAATAGCAAGAACAGACTGGCTAGTGTTTCAAAAACCACCAATTATCCATTTTCATCATCTTCCTACATTAGATAATCACTGAATCTGTTATCTACTATTATGTCATTTCACATTAGTTTATGCTTCCATCTATCATTCATTTGTGCTTCCATCAAACAATTTATTCATTATATTCATCAATACCTCCATCCCAGAGTTGCATCATTCATCAGTGCTTCCATCCATTCATTCTGTAGTTTTTGTTAATGTCTCCCATGGTTTAAGTATCAAGACAATGTTTTAACCGTTCAGTTTTTAAGGCTACTTAATGTTGATGTTACCAAATCATTTGGGTCTCAAATTTATATTAAACTTACTTAAAGTATCCATAATCAAGTCTTAAAATTCTGCCGGTCTACAATTCCTGTAAAATGTTAAACCTGTATCCACACCCGAACATTTTGAACAACAGTATATATGGAAAAATAGCCTTACTGTTTCTGTGGTATTCTTTGACATTTCTTTTCTTTGACATTTTTGTTCACTAATTCATTTATCACGTCTGACATTGCAGTGTTAAACAGTGAGTTACGTAGGGTCTCGTGACACACCTCAATTCATTCCTGAACATATGGTCTAAACAGTGGTTATTCAGCCCTTGAAATATGGACAATTTTGCACTCAATTCATCTGCAACAATTTCAAGAAAAGGCAATACAATGGTGCTGCAAACCAGTTTGGTATTATCTCTTAGGGCAACATTGTCAATTGCCTGGATGAAATTTTCAAGGGCTATTTATTTTTCTGATCAAAGTACATGTATATTTATTTAAAAAGGAAATAACAATAAAGCCAAAAAAATATATAAAAAATGTATATACCGGACAGCAAAACAAATGCAAATTTATCATGCAATGTTTGATTGAATAAAAGTTCAGCATATTTTGTCGTTGGCTGTTTTGATTACTGGAGGAATGTGCAGAGATGTGTAGTGTGCGCAGCATGAGTTTTATGATTTTATGAATTTTTCATCTAATTTGATTAAATTGGATCTGAACAAACATTTGCATTTCTTTTGCTGTTCAGTATATATAGTCATTCCCTCTTACCTATATTTAAATTAGTGTGTTATTTGATATTTTGTGTTAGAATGACAGGACTTTACTGACATATTTAGTAATATATTTGTAGTCTTTCAGTATATATCACATTTGTTAGTATTTCAGTATATTTCACTGTCAGTATACTGAGTGATGTTATAAAATATGTTATTTATACAACTGAAATAATATAGATTATGAAGATTTCCCTCTTAGCTTTATTTAGTAGTGAAATGTCATCTGTTAACAAAAATTTAATATCATTTGTTTATACATGTATATAGGTGGCTTATTTTTTAAAATATATCATTTCTAAACAGGCCACATTTGGGGAAAATTCCATTTATGCAAAATCTTTATACTCTGTATGTGTACGTGTAATCCATAATATATAATCACCATGTATGCAAATAGTTTAGGGATATTTCAAATGTGCATCTCCATTTACATGTTTGTGTTTCCATGTAGAGACAATGTAATGCATTTATATCACACATCACATTAAGTGGAATATGCCTCTTACAAGGGGACAGATTGTTATTAAAAAATATATATTTAAAACACAAATTATGGAGATTTTTTTTTTAGAACCCCATAATTCCAATATAAAAACATTTAAGTTGAAAGCAAGCAGGTTCATCACATAAAGTTTAACAAATCTGATAATAGAAAATGTTTACTTGTATTACAAATATGCTGCCTGCCTTTTGTTATTATTAGAGGTTGTTTACAATTACCAGCATTTTCCCATTTATACACATATTCTTGGTGGGGGGAGGAGGGGAGGAAGACAGATACAGAGAGACTGATTTACTTTTCGGTATTACAAAATACACAGCCTGCCTTTTGTTATTATTAGAGGTTGTTTACAATTACCAGCATTTTCCCATTTATATTCAAGAGGTGGGTGGGGGAGAGGAAGGGGAAAGAGAGAGAAATGGTACAAATTTTAATTAATTTTTTCATACTAATTTGGTGTAAAATGAGGTGAGGCCTGAAAATTATTACTTTCTGTATGAACAGAAGAATGTTCATAATGGACAACCCTTACCAACTTGAATAGTTGTGTAACAATCATAATATAGAATGGTTAAGTAATTTTTGTTCTCTGTTATTTAATATTATACAAATACTGTGATATTTGAATGTTGTATGTTTGTAACAAAACCTACATATTTATCAATGCCTTTATTTCCAGATGAATGTTTACAATATGTTTTAGTGATGTATAATAAACATATATGTAGTAATATATGACTTGTGTGTGTGTTTATGTATGCACACACACACACACACACACACACACACACACACACACACACACACACACACACACACACACACACACACAC
>JAULBS010113694.1:0-14822 GCA_032355785.1 Symmetromphalus regularis | reverse complement strand
AACCTGCCTTGGTGTCCCTCCAACCTGCCTTGGTGTCCCTCCAACCTGCCTTGGTGTCCCTCCAACCTGCCTTGGTGTCCCTCCAACCTGCCTTGGTGCCTTTAGTTTTCTTACTAATCAAAAGGCAACATTTGCTGTGACCTCTAAAAATTAAAATTTGACCTCTGCTATAACTAATATAGTTACTGTCAGTGCTAGAATAAACAGAAATTGGTTTTGCATTTTGCCCGAGTTTTATGGCATAAAACTATAGTGTATACATCATGTAGATAATACATAATATACTAGTATATATATCTGCTCATTTTATAGCATGTGCTGTTGAGTATTATGTCTTTTTACAAATATAACAATTTGAAAATGTGTGTTGTTTGTTTGTATGCTTGAGCTAGTCTAGACATGTAACCAAACTGACACATTTGTTGGCCTGAATAGTGTAGCAGATTCACTTTAAACAATATTTACAATGTTTAAATCTGTATAACTGTTAATAAGGGTTAATAAGGAGAGGAGGTGTTAGGGGTTTGGACATACAGTCAGTGTTCATGTTACCAATCTATACCTGATTATCTAAAAGCACCGGAGATAGGTGATCATGTTGTAGGGGTGAAGCTGTTGCCCCTAATTTAATATCCTAGATCCTCACCTTGTTAATGTTTTTTTTTTTATTTGTGTTTTCTTTTAATTTGTTTGGTACTTGGTTTAATATTTGTGTGTAATAATTTTTTATCTTAAAAAACTTTCCTAACCCTGACATTCAGTTGTGTGGAACATACTTTATGTCTTTAGAATTATTCTTTTCATATTAATTGGGTATTGTAACCATGGATGTACATGTTTAGGAAATTATAATTATTTATTAACAGTTTGTGGAGGTTGACACAAATATTAAATCTGTTTCTAAGTCAAAACAGATATCTACAAATATATCATTAATATATGAATAAGACTTATAATTAATTATAATTAAATGTGTACATAATAGTACTATTAAGGGATCATTTCAATAATATAACACATCATGCTATGCAAACAACATTTGTATAGGCTCCATCCCCTCCCTCCCCTCTCGATGTGAAACAGTATGTCACTGGAATTGTTTTCCCCCTAAATTTTCACATAATACCATTCGATCATATTGAGAATACCTAAGTCAGTAAACCCTGTTGTTTGGAAAACCTTATATGATTATGATTTATAGATAGTCAGGTCCCAATTTTGGAAAATGTGGTATGTACGGGCATTTTTTTAGGATTTGGTCCAACATACTTTTTAGTATGATTTCAGGGCTCTGATTACGATTGGCCACGGTATTCTGAGTACATTTGATTGATGGTCTGATAATAATGGACATCTAAAATATGAGTTAGCAAGTGGTGAATGTATACCTACCCTTTGAGCCTTGTGAAGCATTCACTCTGGATTGGAGTTGGTATCTGATATCTGGGGAAGATCCAGAAATTTAAGTGTAGGGATTCAGTCATGGTGGTACTTGTTCCTGATATGTCCTCAGCCAAAAAACCTCATAATTGAGAAATCGTTGGTCTCTGTGAGCAGGGGTGTCTGAACCCTCTCAATCCATCAGTTATCAAAATTAAAAACCCATGCCTCGACTGAGATTTGATCCCAGTATCTCACAGCTGCGAGTCCAACTGCATAAACACTGCACCACAAGGGCAGACAATTATTATTTATTTCTTTTGAAACAGTCCCTAAGTAAAGTTTGCTGTATAATGTTAATTAACTTAATGTTAGAATGTAAAGTGTAGTATTGTAATTACCACAATTGCCAATGTCTAATTTTTGGCTGGGGGTCATTAAATAAATAAATAAATAAAGTATTATAATTACACTTGAGTACTGTAAATATTTAGAGTGATGTTGTATTATAACGGCATGTAGGAGGTTTATCATGAAGTATTGGAGGCCAGGCAAACAAACTATCAGGTCTACTTGACCTACATGAGTGTCTGAAGCAGATGAACAGGTATTAGCTTTCAGTTATTCACCTCCAGCTATATACATGTAGATCTCAATCTGAAACACCATAATCTTTAATCACATTCAAACGCTTTTCTCTAACATGGATGAATGTAGTAGGGAGATAGGGGTGGAGGGAGGAATGAGGGAAGTAGTTCACCTCGGTTTATAACCAAACAATTTTTTTTGTTCTGTATGAAATAACCTTTAATTAAAGATTTTTAGTCCTATTGCCAAATCCCCAGCATTTCTTTTAGCACTACAACTTCCCTTACCCGAAGGCTAGTGCAGCCAATGCACCTATGACCTCCCCAATAATCTGTGACACCCTTTTTTTGTGACGATATTTACATGTTTTACATTGTAGATGCCCATCAAATGGCACCCCTATTCATTCTTCTCTCTCCCAATATTTAAATGGCTGTGCCTATACCATAACCCCCTAAAAACATTATCTACTGCTGAACCAGATATACAAGCATTTACGGTGCATTCTGAAAATAGTCTACAAATGTTGTGTTTACCATATTGTTTTTGTTCCCAAGTTGTTTGATAACACTAACAAGCTAGATATGTAGTGCCCTGGGATTACAAAGTTAAACATGTACGTGATGATGTACATCCACACACAGACTCTGTCATTGTAGAGTTGTTGCACCAGTTTTCAATAATGGTTTCATTTTTTATTTTTATTTTTTTAATTGAATATTTTGACATTAAAAACTCCTAAAATATAATAGCAAGGAAATTAATTAATCCTACAGAATTAGATCTACATGAATATTTGGTTTTTGTTTATATTTGAAAAGGATTTTTAATAAACAAGAAAATTACAAACAATATATTTTTGTATAATGTTTATATACTAACGGAAAAAAGTAACTGAGCATTGACAGTGGTGTATATTTAATTAAATATGCATTACATCTAGCTGATATTTACGAATGAAAAGAAATTGGGATGTATTAAGCACAATACAACTGCTGATACCTGGGTACCCTGAATTGACCCCTAAATCCACACCAGTACAGGCTTGGAAGATAACATGGTAAATATGTGATATTTTGTTGCTTCCTCTCTCTAAGAAAAACGGCTGAAATTTGTTCATGCTTGTTGACAGTGGTAATTGTTTGTATATGCTTAGTTCCCATTCATCGCAAATGTATTCTATGGGGTTCAAATTTGGTGAATATGCAGGACAGTGTGAGGTATTGTCACTGTTCTAGGCAGGATACACAGTTCGTATTTGAGTAATTGTGATTGGTTTAGTGTTTTGTTTTTCTTTAGCATGTAAACTGTTACAAGGGTAATGGTAAAACATTATTCTACGTCAACAGTGTCACTTTAGGAATCACACTTCTGAAAATCGTTATGTTGCTCAGTTTAAGTGTGGCATTTTCAGTTGTTAACTTGATTTGTTAAAAATGTGTTTTTTATGATATGGATACCTTATCAATCTAAATGAGTGAAAATGCACTTATTCATCACATATTTCAAATTTTTAAACCAAAAACCTATTTTCAAGTTTCATCAGTTGACCATGTGACAATATTCCTGTAAAAGTTTGAAGTGGTTGGGGGAAATGCTGATATGTTTTCCAACATATCCCTTCCAAGGCTATAGTAAAAATATCATTGTTCAAAATGTGCACAATTACTTTTTTCCTCTAGTATATATTGATAATATGTTAATTTATTAACAACAAGTGATCCACAAGAAACTCTATGTCTCTGTTAGCCCCCAGTGTTCACTTGCTTCTGCCACCTGTACAAATGTAGTTAAGAAATAATGGACTATAAATAATTGTATGTATTATATAGATTCTTGTATTCATTTATATAACTTATTATATACAGCAAATCTGTATTAAGCAGTTATCTAACAAATTATAAAACATGGTTTCCTATAACAGGTAGTTTTCTGTGCACACTTGCAAAACAAATTTTATTACACATTGTACGTACGGTCTTTGCAGACAAGACATTGGCACATCATATGCTACTGATTATTGTATTAAAAAAATAATAAACATTGCCACATTCACAACTATGTATATGTAAATAATGACTCAGTTATTTTTCATTCCTACCTGAAGCGGTAACCCTGAAGCATTGTGCAGTTTGTTGCATCCATTGCAGATATACAACGTACCACTATATATAGTGCAAAATAGCTTTATACAATATCTTGCCCATGTTATGAGTAATTGTAAAACCCTCGTATCAGCCAAGTACAATTTTAAAGACCTAGCTACGACTATATTTGTATGCATGGTTGCATATAAATAAAAAAATTTGTCCTTGGCTAATTGTTAAAAATAAAGTTGGGTTTCTTAAAGTACGTGACTGCTTAATACAGGTGTCTACTTAAGACAGGTCGTCATTTCAGCAGTAAACCCAGTAAACTGTCTTCGATCCACTTCTGTTATCAGATTTTGCAGTTGTAGTTTTTGACAACTTTCCAGATATCATAACTATTGTTATTTTGTAGAAGACTTCATCAAGACAGCTAGACTTTACTATAAATAGACTGCCATACCAAGATGTATGTAGGTACATTTGTATTGTACCTACTGGTAGCATAGATCTGAACAAATGAAGAATTGTTTGTTTAACGACACCTTCACATTGTTTATTTGGCAGCTATTAGGGTTCATACATTTATATTGTACCTACTGGTAGCATAGATCTGAACAAATGAAAGGTTTGTTTAACGACACCTTCACATTGTTTATTCCGCAGCTATTAGGGTTCATACATTTGTGACTACTGCTGGAAAAAAGGAAAGGATTGGTTGTTTAATGACACCCCACTACCGCCACATAGGCTGCTCTTTCCAGTAAGCAGCAAGGGTCCCACAGACATGACTGCACATACCACAGCCTTTGACAAACCAGTTGTTGACCACTAGTTGGAATGGAAAATAGCTCAAAATGCAAATGGGCCCACTGAGAAGGATCGATCCGACGACTGATGACCGACTGGTTCACAGGCAGAAAAATTACCGTTTGAGCTACTTCCCACTCCCCAGTTATGAATCACTGATCTGAGCAAGTGGCATACACCTACTCATTGAGCATTGAGGAGTACACACTCTGAGTTGCAGCCAGTATCAAGATTAAACATCCCATGCCTCAACTGAGATTTGATCCCAGTACCATTTTGCCACCAGTCCAACAGCTTAACTACTGCATCACCAGAGCTGGGCCTGCAGAGAAGGGTACAGATGACCAAAAATGATAAAATAGTTTTATTGCCTTCTCTGATAGTCATTGGTTATAAGAGTACAACGCCCAAATTTTTCGGCTCAAAGCCATTTCATTTCAGAGATATCATATTTATAAAAAAAAGATTGTACAATAAAGTGTATTTAGGATTATGATTTTATTTGAGGAATTTAAAATGTACAGTAGTCAAAACTGTAATGTCATCATTAAAATATAATAAACTATTAAGAGATAACAACTAACAGAAACTTGATTTGCTTTAAATTTAATATTTCCAATAAACAAGTACAGGAACATGAGTGACACTGAAATTTTACATGATGTTTTCTGTGAATTACATAAGTATCATTTTTTGGCAAATTGTAACATATTGCATTTGGAAGTCATGGTTTTAGGAAGAAACCTGTTACCACCACATAGGCTACTATTTCTGTTCCACAGAAATAAAAAAAATTTAAATAAACTTTCACACAGGCAGGACAGCACATACCATGATCTTTGTATTAAACATCAAACTCATCAAACAGTGTATCAATGTGGATCTCATTAAACATTCCACTCCAAGGGGACAGTGACACTTAACCTGACAACCTGTGCTCACTGAACCATGATGATTGAGGAGGTTCTCTCTGAAGCTTGACCTCAGTGGAGGTGTGATGACAAATGTTATCTATACTTAACCACTGATGAGTAACTATTGACAAGATGTACAGTGACCTTCCAGTTTCTAACAGTATTACAGTTTACACTCACTGAGTTATTTCCATGTTTAACCTCTTGTATATAAAATACTGTGGCATGTAATATCCTATCTGTGACAGAGTGCATTATAAAAGACTGGCAGCTAACCAAAAAGAGTAACCTATGTGGTAACATATTCTTTTCTCTAAATCATGTATTACCAGTGGTGGATCTAGGTGGGGGCCCCAGGGGCATGGGCTCCCCTACATTTTGCAATTATTATAATTATTATATATTGTTCTAATAATGTTAAAGAATCCCCCCTCCACCCCCAAATGGCTTTTCTGGATCCACCACTGATTGCCAATAACATATATTATAGGTGGCTTTTTTTTCTTATTTCAGTTTAACATCTCAAGCGTTCACAAATTAAAAGTTTATTAATTTTATATTATATCGGTTGTGGTAAGAAAATGGAAATGTTCTAATAATGAAAAGACTACTGAAAAAATGAAATAATTACATACAAACTTCAAATTAAACAGTATTTTCTGCTTGTCCCTCTTTTCACAGATTTTCTTTAATGAACAAAACTGACATATTTAAAAATGTAACATCCTGTAATGGAATAAAAAATGTTATATCACGGTCTGAACCAGGATGTATCTTATTTAACCTTGATAGAAACCTGAGCCTCTTAACCAAGCAGACTATTTACATACTGTTTTCTACTAAACTACTGTAAAACATATTTTATTTTAGCAACTGTTAAAAATTCTGGTGATATGAGTTTGCATTATTTATTTTTATCCATTATATATTATTATTATTAAGATATTGATATGTGATATTTATTTTATGGAAATGAATATTTGTTTAACAATGCCCAAACACATTGATTAATCAGTGACTATTAGGTGTAAAACATAACATGATCTACAGTACAAATTCACTGACATCATTTGGACTATTCTTTTAAATTACCAGCAAGATGTCTTTTATGTGCACTTCTTTCTCACTGATAGTACATTATCTAATAATACTGATTATCTATTTCTTTTACCTTAGTTGTATGCACTATACTGTTCGTAGTTTAATATAATGAAAATAAGCCTTTTATACTGCTTTAATTTAAATATATTTATTGTTTAACCATAGAATAACACCCAATAACTGATTAAAATTTTTGTTTGCTAAAGTTTTATTAAACAGATTATTAATCAGGGGTTGAAATTAAGAAATCATTTTCATTCGCCTGGAGCACTAGTATCCTTGAAAAAGATGTGGAAGACGGAGATCTAAACATTTGTACTCTCTGTGTGAATACCAAACAAATGTCGATAATTATGAACAACCCCTAACTGTCAGCCGGTACTGGAACTATAAAGAGCCAGCCAAAAGTGAAAAAGACCTGATAAACCTCTGCTGGCAGTACAGTGAATGCATTTTGATCATTTAAATATTTGGGGGTGAAGGTGCTAGACTGAAAAGGGGTGCCATTTGAAGGGCACCTACAATGTAACATGTAAATATTGTAGCAAAAAAAATGGAGCTGCAGATTATTGGGGGAGCAAATGCTCTCTTTGCTGTCCTGGCTGTGCCAGTCCTGCTGTATAGCAACATACGGAGTGAAAACTACAGATAAAATAGATCATATACTTAACAACATGAGATGACTTAAAATGAGGCACAGTAAAGCTGATACAATGTCATAGGGTCTTTTATGATTAACTGACTCTGTACAGAATACCTAAGTATATATATCACAGTACAATAACATCTACGTATACATGTCCGGATTGAAGGCAACATTCAAAACTGTAACTTCCTCTTTCAAACATTACAATAGATTCGACTTCCTGAAATAAATCACTTTAGTACTTACACGTCATCGGGATTCAAATTACCATATAGTCCAACTTGTGTTATACAGCCACCCAAATTGAAATGAAAAGATACTTCATAAGACAGATGGCTGTTTAATACAGGTTGTTTTGTACTAAATCAGATTGGGGTGAATAAAAAGATGTTCCCTTAAGACAGGTGGTTGTTTATTAGAGGTGGATGTTTGTGCAGGTTGAATTGTACGTATGACATTTAACAAATAAATGAAAGGTTAAGTTACTTACTAAATAAGCAGAACATAGCTCAGAGGTGGAGCATCTGTCCGAAATGAAGTGGGTTATCGGTTCAATACCTTTGAGAAGACCCATTGAGCTATTTCTCTTACTAGCATGATATGTGATATTCTGTCTGTGGGTAAACACATATATCTATATATACTAGTATACAGGGACCATGGAACTGGGAGGTTTGGTGGGATTGGGGGGGGGGGGCATACTCTCACCCACATTTTAGGGGACAACTAATTAAAAAAAATTGCTAAATATGTTTTGGGAGCTGAATAAAAATATTTTCTGACTTGGTGACAAAATAAAGTGGCCGAAATCCGTAGAGGTTTTGGAGTATGAGGGAGCCTTGAGACCATTTAAATAGTTAACAAGTTGGCTTTACAGTGACACACCCTACTTTCAAATGCACTCTGCTGGCCCTGATAAAGATCACTTACTGTTATCAGAAAGAGTAGCATATGTGGTGGTAGCAGTTTTCCTTTGAAGACCACGAGTCACGTATACCCAGAGTTTGAAACCTAAGAGCCACTGATTAACCAATATACTGGGTTTTTATTAAGCAAACAATTCTTTATTAAAAACACATGGAATTAAATACACTAGAATTCTCTTAAGTGCATATGAATTTTCCCAAATATTTTATACAATTAACAGGATTATTCCTTTATCAGAAATGCCCATTTAAAATCATGTTACTATTGTTGTACAATCCGGGATAAAATCAAAGTATATTTATAAAACAGTGATCATAAAAATCAGAAATATTCAATATAGTAAGGAATTCTTTGACCATGTAACCTGATTTAAAAATAGTATATGGTTACACTTATGTTGTGATCATTTTATGATTATTTGATGAAAATATTAAGATCTGCCATGGTTTTTGGTACTTTGGAAGAAAACAATTTAGTTTTCTACATTTTCTTATGCAATTTACCAGACATTACAAAGAAAGCATACACAATTACAAGAAATATTTTGTATATATATTTGTATACAAATGGTTCTGTACAGCAGACTATAATATAACAGGAATATGCTATTATCAGGAATGTAATTAAGTGGACTGGACTGTAATTTATGAAACAATACTGCTATTTAAAAAAAAAAAAATTATTTGTGAGTTATTGAATGTGCCACCTACTCTGAATTTGAGAAATACTTAATACATCATCAGTGGGTACCACATGTTTCCTACCTGCCATGTGTTATTTGATCACTATCAGTAAATACAGGAACACATTTAACCAACCTAGCCCACACAGAATTGTATAGCATGAGTGGTACTACATTCTGGTACTGTGTCAGTGGCAGATCCATAAAATCCATTTCAGGAACCCCTAAAGAATCCTCGAATTCTTTAGTATTAAAAAATAAATAAAAATAATAATTTAATTAAAAAAAAGTTATTTAATTACACAATTTAGGGGAAGGGCTTGGGCCCTTGGGGCACCACCTAGATCAGCCACTGTGTATTATTCTGAGTGGAATGTAATTTCACTTTTCACATATTAATTTGCGGCTATTTAACTTCTGCTGATGCTAATTTTGCAGGAAACAGCTATAAGTTTTTGTAAAATATGTAAAATTTGTAAAATTTATGTTACGGTACTGACGTAATGCATGTGTATCACTGTTCTCCGAGGGTCATTTTGTAGGACTTAACACAGAAAGTGTGCTGCTGGTACCTTTTATAGTATGCTTATTTAAAACAAAATCTAAAACAGCAACAATCAGCTTGAAAATGTTCAATTTTTTTTGCCCATGCTGAAAGCCTGAAATGACCAGATTAGCTGAGAACCACCCACACATGTACACAATCGTAGGCCCATGCCAACTGCCGCACCTACCTCTACCCTTCTATTCTGACCTGAGATTTACATGGAAACTAATGCTTTCCCCATGCTAGTAGAAATAACTGGCTGGTTGTTTAGTTGTACTTACCTTCATGCTTGTATCCAGTTAAGATTCAAGCATGCTGTCATGGGCACACAACTGAGTAGGATACACTAATGTGGCTACTCTTATTGATAAGTAGCAAGATACTTTTATATGCACTATCCCAGACAGAACAGCACAAACCACAACCTTTGATTAACCATTTGTGGACCACCGTTTGGTGTAAATGATTGAGAATGGCAGAGTTGTAAATGAAATAACCCACTGGAAATTTTAACCCCGATTCCTTTCTTCCCCCTAAGATAGCCATTTTGAGAATGTTTGTTCTGCTTCAAAATTACTTGTACTATGCTACCTAAAGTACTTCATGCAATAACGTTTCACTAACTTCTACAGTAAAACTCAGCTAGATAGTTGACTGTTTGATATAAAGACATCACCTGTCATTTGTTTGAGTGATGGTATTTTATGATTAATGAGAAAAATCTTACAATTGTTCATGACTCACGTCACAGTTTGGTAGTGGTTATAAAAACTAAGATAGTCCCCAGTCATGCAGTAGTTAAGCTGTCCAACACATGGCTGGTGGGTACTATAGTCAAATCTCAGTCAAGGCATGGAATTTTTAATCTCAATACCAGCTCCAACCTAGAGCGAGTGTTCCACAAAGCTTAGTGAGTAGGTTTATACCACTTGCACTGACCAGTGGTCCACAACTGGTTTATAAACAGCTGTGGTATGTGTTATTCTGTCAGTGTGATAAAAGGTCCCTTGATGTTAATTAGAAAGTAGCCTATGTGTAAGAGGGTATCAGGACAAGTAGCCCGGACATGTACCCCCAGACAAGTACACTTTCGGACACGTACCCCCTGTGCTATTTACCTGCCAGACAAGTACCCCCTGTCCCATTTATCCCCAGTCAAGTACCCCCTGTGCCATTTACCCCCCAAACAGATTTTCATTTTGGGAAATAAGTATTTTGAAGTGAAATAAAAAACAAAACAATTTTTTTTAATATCTGTATTTATTTTGACAATACAAATATTTCTCATTAACACACACAAATGTCAAGCACATACACCAGTATAAAGTATCTACATCTGTATATTATGGGCAATAGTACTTTTTCTGGGGGTACTTGTCCGGGGGTTACTTGTCCTAGAACCGTGTAAGAGACCATGTGTTGCAAAACAGCATGTCTGACATCTAACAGCTGCTGAAAACACAATGTGCTGGGGTGTCTTCAAACAACCAGTTCTTTCCTTTATAAAAACTAAATTTACTTCTCATTTCCAGGATCTAATTTACCATACAATTTGTTGCCACTAACATGCCTCTTTTATTTTAAAAACAAGATTTACTGCACATTTGCAGGGATTAATGTACCATAATAAAAATAATAATAATACATTATTTACAGAAGTTAGTACAAGACTATTCTCCCCTGAGGCCTTCTCTACAATTCTAATGCAAATTATAATAAAACAACAAAAAATAAACTATTTGAAATTGATATGTACACTTATACAAAATACATAGTGATGTACATTTATATATCGTTAAACAAGTAGATAAAACATTTTGTTTTAAAGATATTAATATTCATAGATTCTTTAACATCAGGGGGCAAACTGTTCCAAGTAGCAACACTAGAAAATTGGAAACTTTTCTTAAAATGTTCTATATTGTTTGTAGCTAGAAACATTTTTCTTTACCTTATTCGATATCAAATTCTTCAAATGTATATAAAACATTTCCTAATTTAAAGCTCTTATTGATTATAGGTTTTAAAATTTTATGAAAAAGCTCAAATTTTTTAAAACTAGATTTTACTGATTTTTAATTCAGCTTTTGGAACTGATTAATTTTCAAGTAATAATAGCTTAATTAAAATATTACTTTGATTCGTATGTTATATATAATAATATGCTTTTGAATGGTTTAGATATTTTAATTTTATTTAGTTTTTTTTTCTTTATTTTATATATTCTTGAAGAAGTTATTATTTTTCAAACTAAGCATCTAGTTTCTTTTAATTTGTTTTATAAAATGGATGATGTTACAACAGAGACTTTTGTTTTATATATTGTTTCATTAAAATTACATAATTATATTAATGACTTTTGTATCTAGGTTAATGACAATGATCAATAAAAATTTAACTAGGTAGGTAGTATTACCAACATAATACACAGTGCTGTTCTATGAACATTACATGTTTTTATAGGTTTTTTGTTTTTGTTTGGTTAGATGACAATGATCAAGAAGAGTATTCGTATGTAGATAATATTACCAACAAAACACAAAATACTGTTTCAATAAAATTGCATATTTTTTTATTTTTTCTTGTCTAGGCAGGAGACAGTTAACAAGAAGAGTATCTGGATGTAGATAATATTACCAATGTAACACAAAATGCTGTTTCAATGAAATTAATTTTTTTTTTTTTATCTAGACAGGAGACAGTGAACAAGAAGAGTATACAGATGTGGGTAATGTTACCAACATCACACGCAATGCTGTGAGAGACAAGGCTGCTATTTTTGGTGCCTCTAAGCCACCACCAGTCATGAGCAAACCAAACAAATCTGTTCTCAATAGATTTCCACAGTTTACAGCAAATGATGGCAATGAAAGCTGTAAAATAATTGGAGGAACCGAGTATCGCAATCCTAACAAATTTCCTACATCTCCACCAAATACTGCCCTAAAGACTTTTGGTAATGCTAACAGATTTCCAACATCACCATCAAACATTGCTCAGAAGCCCAGTGATATAAACAAATTACCTGTGACACCTCCATTTACTGCTCAAAAGTCTCCCCAACCTTTGGAGAAGAAGACCCCTCCTCCTACTCTTGCCAAATCTCCTTCAGCTTTCACTAATAACAAAATGTGGACACCACCAAATGTGAAAGCTGAAGATCATAATCACAATGTTAAAAGTGTGGCTGATACAAACAGTATACAAAATAATACTTCAACGTTTTCTGGAGGTAAGAAAGTGACAAGTAGTTCATCATTTCAAGCCACATCAAATTCTTCAAATGATGCTGACAATCGCAAGTCGTGTTCAGATGGAACAATCAAAGACATTGAATCACAAAGAGGCCCTGTTATTCATGAAGGTAATGACATTTTAAGTAATATCAAAAGCCAACTGAAGTCTACAAAAACTCAAAACAGAACTGCTGATCCAGGAAAGGTTTTTGAATGTAGCCGGCAGCGGATACCAGGTGATGTAGCTCCTGGCATCGATCAAAAGGAGGTTGATAGTACGAAGCCCGCAAGCCCTGTAACGGTTCGTAGAAAGAGTGCAAACAAACGTTATTCATCATATGCCACAATCAAAACAAGAAAGAGTGACAATAAAAAGTTTAAACAGATCAGCAAAGGAACATTGATATCCAGCCATGATGCACCAATTAAGCATCGCAGACCTACAGATATTGACATCACTTCAATTGTTCAGGAATATGAAGCTGCTGTCAAAGAACTAGGTTTGTTTATCATTGGTTGAACCAACAAAAACATATATCTTAATTTAGTATTTAGGACATACATTGAACATGATTTTGTAGTGTTAAGTTTTACTACTCAGGGTCATACATGTAGCTACTGTCGCATGGTAATCACGTGTGAACAGTTTCTCTCAGTGTCGTATTTTTTCCATATTAAATCTTTTATAATAAGCACTTTTTTATTGCCCTTTGTCACACACAGACATCTTGTGCTTACAATTTTTTTATTTCTGGCCTTGCATTGACAGAGAGTTTATTTCTTTCACATATATTGGTGAAATTTCACAAATTGTATCCCTTGGTCAAAGTAATATGCTCAAGTTTATAGTTAAGAACAAAATAATGAAAACTTATGATATTTTAATCCTTTTTTACATATATATCTTTTAGCAGGTTTAAACAATATTGTTTAAACTAACGTGTCGTCAACATATTGTGTTAGGTCATTATCAGTTTTTATGATTGTGTTCCCATACATAATACTTCTAGATAGTAGAGCTTTTATTAAACATGTCACTGTCAAGATAAAAAAAAACCCACGAAAACAAAACAATGTCTTGCAAAAGATTGCTTTAAATACTTTTATTTTATATATTAATATTTTACACCACTTTGATCAGTATTATTAAAGCAAATCATTTAGATACCAGCTAAAAAATATAAGCAAACAGTATTTACTCAGTAGATTAAAATTATCTGATCAAAGAGTTACAACAAATAGTTTCACTTGGTCACGGTCACCCAGCCAAAGTGTGATGATGCAAGTATCACAAACCTCAAGATTTATTATTTTATAGATGATTAGACCTAATGAATATTTTATGTCCATATATACATTGTTTAATATTCATTTGTATGTATGCAGTTTAATTACATGCTTCATTTTATTGTTCATATTCAGTTGATTCAGTACAAGAAGATGAAGATATATATGATGATGTTGAAAGCTTTGCACGTGGTTCATGTTTTGGTGACCGTGTCTCATTTATGTAAGATTTAAACCTGTTACACAAACAAAATGAGAAATGCTTGTCATATTCATATCAGTTTTAAACATAATCGTGCAAACAATCACACATTTACAAGATGTTATTACAGGTGTCTTTTATATTTACTTGAGAAACGTTTAAATACATGTATTAAATTATGTAGTTACCTCTTCTTAGTTAGTTTCATGATTGCATTGATAGTCACACTGAGAGCGGGATCTAGCTCAAACGGTAGCGTGTCTGCCTGTGAACCGGTCGGTCGTCGAATCAATCCTTCTCAGTGGACCCATATGCAGTTTGGGCTATTTTCCGTTCCTTCCAGTGGTCCACAACTGGTTTATCAAAGGCCGTGGTATGTGCTGTCCTGTCTATGGGACGGTGCATATAAAAGACC
>JAULBS010113683.1:0-14822 GCA_032355785.1 Symmetromphalus regularis | reverse complement strand
CATACATCCTACACACACACACACATGCATGCATGCATACATACATGCATTCATACATCATACACACACACACATACATACATATGTACATACACACACACACACACACATACATACATACATGCATACATACATACATGCATACATCCTACACACACACACATACATACATATGTACATACACACACATACACACACACACATACATACATGGGGCAGATCTAAAAAAAATCAAATTTTCTTAAGTTATTTTTCACCTGTCATGCATGGCTTAGGAGGGGTCCAGGGGTGTAATCCCAGGACGAATTTTAACAAGAAATTGACATCAAATAAGAAAGTTAACCATTTTTCAAGGCTTTAAAGCGGTATTTTAAAGGTGAATTGTGCTGTCATGCATTGGCAAAGTTTCTCAACCCGTAGTCCATGGACCCCCTAATAGTCTGAGAAATTTGTTTAAAGTCTGTGAAGTCAAAGGGAAATCTGACAGAACAGAGTAAATGCAGATGTAGGGGTCCTCAGAGATTTGTAAAATATCCCACTGGGTCCATGAATAGAAAAAGGTTGGGATCCAGTATTATTATTGTTTATATTGTATACAGAAAGATATAAGACATGATGGTATTACATACAATGATGCCAATTCTAGGTTTAATTACTATTACATACAATGATGCCAATTCTAGGTTTAATTACTATTACATACAGTGATGCCAATTCTAGGTTTAGTTATTATTATATACAATGATGCCAATCCTAGGTTTAATTAGTATTACACACAACGATGCCAATTCTAGGTTTAATTACTATTACATACAGTGATGCCAATTCTAGGTTTAATTAGTATTACACACAACGATGCCAATTCTAGGTTTAATTAGTATTACACACAACGATACTAATTCTAGGTTTAGTTAGTATTACACACAACGATACCAATTCTAGGTTTAGTTATTATAACAGACAACGATGCAAATTCTAGGTTTAATTTGTATTACATACAACAATGCCAATTCTAGGTTTAATTAGTATTACATACAACGATGCCAATTCTAGGTTTAGTTATTATTATATACAACGATGCCAATTCTAGGTTTAGTTAGTATTACACACAACGATACCAATTCTAGGTTCAGTTAGTATAACATAAAATAATGCCTATTCTAGGTTTAGTTAATATAACATACAACAATGCCAATAGGTTTAGTTAGTATAACATATGATACCATTTCTAGGTTTAGTTAGTATAACATACAATGATACCAATTCTAGGTTTAGATAGTATAAGATACGATATCGATGCCTATTCTTGATTTAGTTGCATGTTATTTATTTATCAAATCATTACTAGTCAAAAAATGTCCTGCTCTAAATCTGCCATTGTTTTAATGTTAATTGTAGAGTTCAGTATTATAATGATACACAGATACTCTGTTTTGTTTAATGTCCTTGGTTTTTTGCAATGACCAGGTAATTATTGATTTTACTTGCTGTTATCCAGAACATTTATGTTTATGGGATACAGGTGTGGTGTCTAGTAATGCACAAACTACTAATGAGTGTAAACCAATATGACCACACCCAGGAAACTATCCATATGGAATGAAATTAATATTCTAACCAGTCTTATGCATGTTGGGAATAGAATGAGTCAACCTAGGGGTGTTTGAATAAAGAGTCCATAGTACCCAGGAGCACAAGCTGATCTACGAGGAGAAAAGGTGGGAATGCCCACACATTGCAATAATTCCTTTCCTGTGTTTGTATGTTTTAAATTAGTATGGAGTATAGAGAGTACGGAGTATAGAGAGTACGGAGTATAGAGAGTATGCTGCAGGCAACAGTGTTTGCCTGTCCATTAGTACCTCTTTTGAACTGCCATATGGCACTTACATCTCCCCCACCCCATGGTAATCCTATCTGCTTTGTCCCATGGCACTCCCATCTCCCCCCATGTAACACACACACACATACATACATAAACACACAGACACACACAACTCACACACACAACTCACAAACACAACCCCCACACACACACAAACAAATTTTCACATTTTCCATTTCACCACTCCCATCCCATCTAGTCAGAAATATGTCAACTTAATTAGTAAAATAAAAATCATTCAAATTTATGCTCCATTTTATGCTATTATACATGTATTTTTGTTGTTATTGAGTCACCCTAATCCATTATTTATTAATGTGAATTATAAATTAAAATAATGTTTAAATGTTGACTAATACATGTACAAAAACTGTAAACAACATTTAATTCATTATATGTTATCTTTCATATAGTGTAATAACACATATTTTTATATGTTTGTGTAAAATCATGATGTTTTATCAGTCATCAAGATACAAAAATTGGCAACACATGTTAGGTTTCCATGACTACATATACAGAAATAGAAGCCATGTATACACACACTAGCTGATGTTGGCTGGTTTGTAGTTTATCTTTTTTGTTGAACTGCATATAAACATTCTAGCACTGAACTGGTAACGCACATTTTATAGCCTTCACACACATTTGCTATTCCACGATTAAGGCCAAGTAAAAAATAAACTTATATTGGTGTCCTATTAAAAATAAATTATAAAAATACGCAGGGGGCAGATTATTATTTTTTTTTTTAAATATGATGAAAATATTAAATAGTGTCAGAACCTGAGAATCAGTCACAAACGTTTCTCATGAGGTAATTCTATTGAATATGTGGCAAGAAATAGATTTTATAACAAACAAAAAAATGGGGGTGGGTTGTTTAATGACACTGCTAAAACACACACTGAACTGTTAATCATAGGCTATTGGATGTCAAACGGGTTTTGAACCTCTGTCTTCAGCTTGAGAGTATGATGTCCAAGAATAGTTTTGCTAAACAATTGAAGAAAAAGTAATTTTTATATTAAAGCATTATAATAAATAAATAAAATTATAAAATATTTGGTATTGGGGGTCGTATTATGGTTAAATTAAACATTTTAAAATAAATCCGTGTAAAGAGGATGATGTAACCAAGTTCATGGATCGGGGATTTCCCGTTTTATCCCAGAGTCATTAAATAGGAATGAGTCAGTTTCTGTTATGAATCGATCCACTAACAACTGCTGTATAGATAGACAAAGCTTACTTCGTATCGTTATAAATAACAACGAGGCGTGTCGGGTCGGTTTGTCCTAGAACTGTGTTATTAGTGCAGCAGACGAGATGTGTAGCACTTGCGCCTTGGCTGATGACAGTAATCCTTTTGACATTTTAAATAATTTCCTCGTTGCAGGGCCGCAGACTAGCGATGTTGAGGGCTAGAGGGGTCCGGGGAAATGCTCCCCCGTGAACATTTTGAAATGTAGATCTATGATGGAAAAATTATTTTAATGGCTTGTGGACAAATTATTGGGGCGGCGGCCATGCGTTGTGAGTCATCTGGTGGAAAATAAAAGCAATGATTCATTGATCACGATATCATTATGAAATGTCATCCAACACCCTCCTTAAATGAAAAATAGCACAATTTAAGTCCGCATTTAATTAAATGTGAATACGCCCTACTCCATAATTGGGCACCTATTGATATTCGAACGACACAAACTTTGAAAACTGTATCTCTACAAGAATTTTAGAAAGAGTACAAGAATTGTTTTGATAAAACATTGTGGATACGCCTATATAGTTATGAATCATTATTAAAAATAATGTCAGGTTTTTGCGAAAGTTGTGCTTACCCTGCCCTGTGGAAAATAGACACAGATTACAAGCCTTTAGCCACGATTTTTAAAGGTGGGTTCTTTTTGGTATTAAAGGGGCACTTGCGAGCGTAGCGAGTTAAATATGTCAACCAAAACCAAATAACTTTTCAAAAAGCTGGGGGTCGCTAGCCTAGTTTGAAAGGGTACTTCAGAAAAAGGGGGGGGGGTTCGTTCGAACCCTACGAACCCCCCTGGCTACGGGCGTGGATTATGCCAGTATTAAACTTGCTATTTAAACTGACGTTTGTGTTCATTCAAACGTACTTTTACGTCAACCTGCTTGCTTATCTGGAGAACCGAATCAATCGATGATGGTAATACGTTATGCTGTTATTCCAGAGAAAAGCTAAACGGTAATTTAGATTATAATTCCAGGTAGTTCTTTACCTTTGTTCCACGCGACGACAACGCCCAGTATAAATGCAACAATGCGTCATGTGCAGTTGGAATAATAAAGAAATAATTAATTAATAGAACAGGCCCGTAGGTCGAATTTTCAAAGTGTGTGGGGGGGGGGGGGGGGGGGGGGGGGGGGGGGGGGGCGGAATTATTATGGGTGTACAAACTGTGCTGTCTGAAACCGCGAATTCAACCACGAAATAAAAACTGGCGAAAAAAGGGGTGGCAGCTCAGCCATCCCTGCTCCTACGGGCCTGTAGAATATCAGTGGTTTGCCATAAACAAAAATATTTCACGTATATGGTTACGAGAGGTAGCGGAAGAAATCGGAGGGTTTACAGTTAAAGGTTGAATTATTATATGATATGAGGTTATAATTAGTTTTCGTTTTATTACTGTGATGGAGGGATTAGTCTATAGGGAAGGGGAATTTTCAATAATATCCTCTGCTATCTCGGAAATGATTGTAAGGGAGATGGTTTGAATTGGCTACCAGTGTTCTCAAATACTGTTATATTATGTTGGTTGACTTTCTCAGGCAGACAATACTCTAATAAATAACGTTGGCCTCAATGTAAAGTTTATTGACTGATAAACAGCACGACTTAAGTGTATTTCTAGATTGTGTTTCAATAAGCTTACTCCCATGTCTCAAACTATGACACTAATACAGTACCAGGGACCGCGCAGTGCATTTGAAAGGGGGGTGGCGAATATTGACAACAAGCCAACGTGTTAATTATTGGACGAGACCCCTTCATACTCTAAAACTCTCCGTATTTCGGCCACCTTATTTTGTCAACGAGTCTGAAAAAAAAAAAAAATCTGCTAAATTTTAGTTTTTTTAATTAGCATTTTAAAAATTAGTTGTCCCCTAAAAAGTGGGGGATGGGAACTGTTGCCCTCAGACAACCCGGCTCCGCGGCCCATGAGTACTCTGATAAAAAAATCTCTTAACCTTGATCATGTCATCGAGTGTGATAATTCATGTTGTTCAGTTCTTATCTATAACATTAGTGAACAGTGTTGGCATTTTAAGTAGAAATACAGAAATTTATGCAAGATTTCAAGAGGTTAGGGTCATTTTCTAAACTTTCCTCCATTAGCCAAATATATAAGACCCACACGTTTTATAAGTAGACTTATGTCCTATAAATTACATTAGGCACGACTCGAGTATTGACAAATATACATGTTATATTTTAATTTACTTTTGATAGATATATTATTTTAAAGAAAATGTTGACGTAATAATTTAGTATTTGGGGCCTGATCTACCGGAGTCGAATCGACTCCGTGCCCCCCCCACCACACCCCACCCCGGAACATAAAAAATAACTGAAAATAACAGGTTTAATTACTTAATTCAAAACACGATTTCTATGCACATTGTGTTCTCAGAATCTGCATCCGGGTCTGTAAATAAGTACAGAGTATTTGCATTTACATTTGTATAGAGTAGATTATACAAATCTAGGAACCGGGGAAGCCGCTTCACCCCCTCACTTCTGAAAATTTTTTTTTACACATTATTTGCCTTTGTAACCAAAATCTGATATAGAGTTTATATCCGATCTGTCAGTGCCTCCCTCCCAAAGTCTTTCCTAAGGACCTGTATATGAGGTTTATTTAAAGTCATTACATGTAGTTATTCTAAAATATAGGTGGACATCACCATTAATATACATTAGCAATATGGTATAGAAAATACACGCAATATAAATATATATTATAGTCGGGACGTCATTGTACATTAATGCTGTTTGTAGGCCTATATAGAAAAATGTTTGTCACATCTATAGCAATATGCACCATTAATGGATCCAGGGGAGGGGGGCTAGTAGACAATTAATTTCAGATCAGTTTTCAGCTCAACGCACTCACAAGAACATTCTCGTTTCCACTGAACTTCCTTGTGTCAAAATACAGTCAATGTACCGTTGTACGACGTATGTGATTAGGTAACCTAGATAGCGGGCTTATTTTTAATTTATCAGTACTATCGTCATTTGAAAAGGGTTTAATGTTAGACCTCACGTGGTGTACCGGGAAGAACATACTTGTAGAATAAGCCCATTGAAAACTAACAATGCATATCAAGTGGAAACTTGCAACGCAATCATAAAACACACGTTTTCAAGTACATACACTTCGTACATGACGAAAATATTTTTATTTAGGAATGAGGAAGTACATATAAACAATATACATTTCAAATATGATGGATATGTAATAAAATTAATCTGCTTTTGATTAATTAATTAAATCTGTTATTTATTACTAACATTATCAATGTTGGTCTCAGATTAAATGAATTCGTTTTGTTTGTTACATTCACAATGTTAAGCCTATATCAAGATGATACATCTCTTACAATGTATGTATGTATGTATGTATGTATGTATGTATGTATGTATGTACGTACGTACGTACGTATGTGCACACACCCAAGAAGCCAAACACAATCATGACGAGCTCCGCCCCACTATTAGATAAATACACGACCCATCATTACACATACACATATACAAGTTATCTATACAATTTTGTGTATTCATTTAAATTTATATAACCAATCACAATGTTATTTATCTTTTAAGTCGCCGATATAGACAGGTTTCATTTTATTTTGAACTTACAGCGATCAACACAAATTCCAGATATAATTTATTATAATAAATATTATATTAATAATTCGAAGGTATCTATTTTTGTAAAATTTGAATATATAAAATGTTGATATAATGAAATATAAAATATTGAAACTATGTAATATAAAAAAACAAATGTTAAAATTGTAATCGTACATTCGTATCTATAGTTTATCAAATACGGGGTTAGAAACGTGTAACCTAAAAAGGAGTAGCATTGTCATTTACAGGGCACATGATCACAATCGCGTAACAAAAGTAGCTTTGATTAACAATGACCTTGTTCCTATAGCAATCGACAAGGATGTAAACAAAAATTACAATTAAGTTAATACATACAGGGAATGTACAATTCGCCGAACTGTTGGACAAAACACATTGTTACGCCATGGTTACATGGGAACAAAGTCAATGATCATACAGGAAAGCATGGCTGGCGTAGTTCAAATAAGTATACATAGCTAAACAAAATTAAGCCTTTGGTGAACGAATATTTGATTTAGTTTAAGACGAAAAAGCGTTGAAAGAAGCTAAAAATGTATATTGCATAATTTTTGCTTATGTTGTTGGGGAGAGATAATTATAATGAAAGTAATTTATAAGGTTTTATTAAAAAAAAAAAAAAAGTATTCAACATTATAGTCAAATTTAAAAATGGGAGAGATTTGATAAAATAAGAAAATAAAGTCTATAGATAAACCACACGGATTTTGCAGGATAAAATACGTTTTAATTTAAATGGAGTATTAAAATGTTATGATTAAAAGAGCACACAATTGGAACAAATGGTCTGGTGTAGATCTAATTTATTTGTTTTCAAAACTTAAAAATATATGATATTAATTAGATTAGTGACCAACATTTAATTATAGTATGTCTTTTAAGGGACACTTTAATACAAATCTCCTCAGTATAAATGATCACCAGCAAGCGCATTTTGAGCACAATTATTATCGCTCACTATAATACTAACAGTGCAAAATGGCGGCAACTTTATTGTAGTTTGACCTAGATTTTACTAGATTCAAAGGAAAATTTAACAACCCAGAATAGTAAAACCACAACTTGTCATACAATTCCAGGTGAATAAAAACAAATTTACTATAAAAATGAAGACTTATTTTATTGACACATTATCTAATGACTTCGTAATTCGATGTTTTTGTTAAATTTTCTAACAAGGAAGTAAACAGAAGCCACGCCTTAAAATATTACAACAGAAAAGCTTGCTTTTTGGAAATGTTCGCCGAACTGTTGACGTGCAAGTTGTAGGTGTTTGTTTTCGACCAATAACAAAGGCGCATCAACATAATAATGTTAAGAAATGTATTCAAAATGGCGTCTTCATTGTCAAGTCGCTTAGATATGACCTAGTTTCATGAAAAAATAAACTTGCCAAAACAACAAAACTTCAACCTGTCATGCAATCCAAAATGGATTAGATAAAATTTAGTGTAAAAACAAAGACTTATTTTAATGATACAGCATCCAATAAATTTGTTATTCAATGTTTTTGTCAAATTTACCAACAGGGAAGTAAATAAAAACCACGCCCGCAAAAAAGAAATATTTACTTTTTTAAACATTCGCCGAACTGTTGAAATGTATATTGTAGGTTGCAATGTCGAAAAAGACGGGCGAACCAGTTAAAAAACGCGCATAGAACCAACATCTAGAATTCAAATAATGATAATAATTATGACATATTTCCTCTAAGTATGTGTGTTTTCAAATGAAGAATTGTATTATTTGTATGGTTATGTAAAATAAAAGTTAAAAATGATGATGATAATTAAAATGATAATCATCATCACTATTTTGACAGTTATTATATGATTATATATCATTGCAGATTTTGAACATAATTTTTAAAAATTCTTTCTTAAAGTTTTGTAGCATAGAGGCCATTATAGGTTATGATGCATCACAGACTAAAGTGCCTTGTTTTAATACAGAGGTCTTGACATTATTATTATTATTATTACACCCACAAACAAAATATACATCCTTGGATTGTCCAGATTTATATATTATGGTCATTATATTTCTATTACTCATATAATTCTACACACATACATTTAATATTCATTCACTAGTCAGTGTATGTATTAATAGTGAATACGGTGACGTTTATACGGCAGCCGTATATATAGCCAGTCAAATTAAATACACGACAACTGTATAAATAGCTTAGTGATGTGCACATTAATAAAATTAAAATATTAATATACCATATAATTTTATGTGAATATATATTTTATCTAAATTAATTACATATATTAATTTCTTTTTTCTTACTTATTAAAATAAAACAAAACGAAATAAAAGAAAAAGTGCAAGCTCTGGCTAATATTCGCCGAACTCTTGACAACAATGACCTATATAATACACATTCAATACACGCATTAAACAGCCGTTTTATGATAAAACAATAGTTGCAATGCAATCCTAAGTGTAGTGAGTGAAATTTAATACCATAACAAAGGCTTGTTTTATTAAAAAACAACCAGACAATTGAAGAGTTAAATGTTTAGGTCGAATTTGCCGACCAGGAAGTAAATTGAGCATTTATAAATAATTATTTCAAATTTTGCCGAACTTTTGAAAACAATGTTGTCTCGACCACAAAAATAGGAGCACTACCAACCAAAAAACCGTACCCAAATAAAAGCGCACCAATCGAAACGTTCCTTAATATTAATACGTATATATACTTGTGTGTGTGTGTCTATGTATGTATTAAATATATTATATAAATGGATTACTATATTTATAGATAAATAAAATCATTTATATATAAAATACATCTTATTGGCAAAAGCACAAAAACATGTAACAGACTTGGAAAAAAATATTTAAAATATTCCAAAGGTTGCAGCTTTAAGAAATAAAGGGATGTTATTTATCGCCTATGACGTGTTGTATTTCAGACGTTTCCTAGCAGAATACTTGAACAGTGTATTAAACGTATTTAAATTAATTTACTCAACTTTCTGTTCAGAAACTTTATAAAATCAACTACAATGTATTTGTTTCTATTATGACAATAAACAATTATAAAATAGTGTTGATTTAATATTAAACAGTCGTATCTAATAATCAAACATATTGGAGGGGGAGGGGGGATTTGTTTTTAGTTAGTAATGTATTACCATGTTTACGCTTCGAATAAAGTGGAACTAAAATAATTTAATACGATTACTTTGCTAGTATGCTTTTCGTTTATGGACATACTATGTTTGCTATTAAAAATACGTTTTATAAATTATTATAATCTCAGTTTACCCTAAAAAGTCCCCGTGGTATATGATTTGGATGAAATCAGATAAATATATAATGGCATTTAAAAAAAAAAATAGTATTCAGATTTTTATCTCTAAAGCTTTGGCCATATATTAAATTATCCATTTACAATGGTAGTTTATTTTGACAATATATTTTACTAAATGTAATATGATCAACATTTTATAGTTTTAAAGAGATAGTTTCATAGAAGGTGAAACTTGTTTCATATAACTATCATACATACAATTTGTCATTTTGACATAATTTTCTTCGATAAATATACTTAAATGCTCAAAAGCAGCCCATTGTTTGTAAAATTAAAAAATTTGGTTTGGACTTGGAACATTGTGACATATATACAGACTGATTCCTTTAAGACTATAATGTTTTACAGCATAGACTATTTAAGTACAGTGAAACTTCGAAAACTCGAAGTTGAATAGGACGACGAAATACTTCGAGTTACAAGGAGTTTGAGTTTTCGAAATTCGTACAGCAGATCCCAAAGATGAAACTGCATTGCAGTAATATGATTTTGTTCGATATTGCAAGAAACGTGTTCAACCACCCCACCCCACCCCCACTTTAACAGTTGTCAACCCATTCCTATTGAGCACACAGAAACGAAATCAATTTGAAAAAAAAATTGTCTTTGTGTACTTTTATTTATTGACAAAAAGTAAGCGATAAATAAAAGTTCTCAAATTTTTCAGGTATCAAAACAGTAATAAATTAAAATACTGGATGTCTGGGACCGTCGCCAAATTGCTCGAATGACAGGAAAGCGTGACTATTAACCGATCTGGCTATCTGGTTACCGAGTCCTTCACCAAACTGCTCGATTTCTGATGTGTCAGTTTCGAACATAACTAAATGACTTGCAATTATTGATTTTGAATTCACTCTTAAATAGCATATATATAAAATTTGACATGGTTTACTCATTAGAAAAGAAAAAAGAAAAAACGTTAACTGTTAATACAAAATTCCTTTGAAAATACATGTACTTGTGCAATTACGCCATGGACAAACATCTACAATCAGATGGTTAGGGAGCAAGACAGTAACTCTTCGAGTTTTAGCCAGAAATTGAAGTTACATGTACCTTCGTGCGACTTTCGCAATTTGGCAATCAGCGCTAACAATGGGCTTAATCTTCTTAATTGGTGAGGCCATCTCAAAATTTAGAAACACATAATATCAACTCAACTCATTTATTTAGATAAAACAACCAACGGTGGTACATTTAGAAAATAGTGATGTCACTTGTAACAAAACAATGTAATAAAAATGGGTAGAAAATAATGGAAGAAACACAAAAATAACTTCTTTTTAAAAAATACATACATAATAGTTAATTTTTTTAATACAATATTAGGCATTAATTAATTAAGTAATAGTACTCATTACATTAATAATCAACTCCTCATATTAATATTACTGAGCTAACATTAAATGATCTATTGGTGAACATTAAGTCAGTTATTTGAGAAAATTTGTAAACACATCTCATGAGACAACCCTCATGATATTAATCAAATGATAGATACTGCGAGTTACCTCTCCCGAACCATAACGAGCTACCGTCGTGCTACGACACCAATCAGATGCAGACAAACTAGTCTAGGATTATTTCTTTCCGCAAAGTCGGCAATATATTGTTTGTAATTACCTGTTAAATCCTAGATAGCCGAGACACTCATGTTTCGCTTGGTTGGCCATTCTTTCTTCTGTAAAGTATTACAGGTTCAGTACTTCGACTTTTCTATTAGTTTTTGTCGTGGAACCAAAGAATCACTTCGAGAGATCGACGGTTTCGAAAGATCGGTTTGAGTTTTCGAAGTGTTGTTTACTAGTTTGTATAGTAGTTCGACTGGGACTGTTGTTTCACTTCGAGAGATCGAAGTTTGAGTTATCGAAGGTCGACTGTATATTGTATTTATAATTAAAACAAAGGCTAAAGTTTTCAGAACACAACAAGTTAATGAGAAATGTTTTATATAACATCGAAAGGAACAGCAAAACGATTGATGTTTATGTTTATCCGACGTCAGAAAAACAGTTACATTTTCTAGAAATAAGCATTCCTCATACTGGTAGGCCTACTAATTTGAATCAAGTAAAATACAAATTCTGAAGAAAAAAAACACCTAAAAAAAAACCATCAAACAAAAATAAACAGTTGTAACAATCTTGTCTTTCATGGGTTTGGCTTATATTAATAAAGTCAAGTTGGAAAATTATGTTTCCTGTGCTAATTAATTAGCATTACGCTTATAATGGGTTCAAGTAACATGGAATTTATGTGAAACAAAAACAATAAACTCTTTGAGTCCACAACAACTCTAGCAGGCTTAACAAAAGTTTATACATCGCATATGATTAACCTGACACTAATTCCTATATTCAGTAAAAACATAAAATTGCGATTTTTAATGGGTGGTATATTTTATGAATTTAATTTAATATATCTATTTGTGTTTGTTTAAAGGTATCTTATTTACGAAAAAAAGGACAAACTGATCTGCATCTTGTTTTGACCATACTTTTCAAATCTTTCTTATCTACTGAGAGACATGGTCATTTTGCAATTTTGTTCATTGTTGGTAACATGGCATCTGTATATTTGGACTTGCGGGTTTCTTGTACCCTAATTGTAAATGGTAAATTGTTCTGTGGCATATGAAGTCTTGTATTCGACATGAAACGGCTTGTCAACAGTTAGAACTTATTTTTATGCATTTTACTTTTGTGTATGGTATGTTTGAAAATGGCAGCAGTTTTGTAACTTATCGTATTTTTTAGTACTCGTGTCTCAGTTGTATAACATTTGACCATCTGGTTCTGACAGATAACACCAATCGAAAAAGACTGATTGCATTGTAAACGTCTGATATCCTTAAATCCTACTCAATGTGACTATGCATATTATCGATCTCTTTGATTGATGAATGGCCTTTTGTGTGATGCATTTCAAATCTGGATGTCTGGCCAAAAAATATTTTTAATGCAATACTCATAAGAGTATTACGATTTTGAGGTATACAGGAATCTGACCACAGTACCAAATATTCAGCATCAGGATAGTCATTGTAAGTAATTGTGCGCAGAAGCAATCTCATTAATACCACGACCTGCCATACGCTCACACCAAATATTGTTATCGGATTTTATATTATTGAGTAGTGTGCGGTTAAATAGTATATGTTCAGATTTTTGTTTTTAAAGTTTGAAATATTAGCGTTTGGACATTTAGTCCTTCAAAGTACTTTTTATGCAATACATAACATGTATAAAAAGACATTAAAAGATGCCATTTCATGACCATGCTGATTTTGATATACTGAAATGGTCACGTGACTGATATTGAGGATTATGATTGATCAACGGACATAAAACATCAAAGTACTGACAATTTTGTATGTTTTGGATATAGAACAGAAAAGAATTCGCAATAACTTACTTACGGTGAGGTTTACCTAAATGAATTATTAATGAGGAGATAGAACATTTGATTACCAACAAAACAGTATGATCACCTAATTTTTTGAGAAAATGGACTTAGAACATTATAATCCTAAGGCAACGATTTGTACTATTTTCAGGACATGTACCGGGGAGGATCCAGGAATATTTGAATGAGAAGCACTTTATGGGGATGGGTAGTTTGAAATGGATGTAAATGGGGTTGTTTAGACGTATAGTACACATACTAAATTGTGATATTGCATTTAATATTGTAAGTAATGCAAAAGGAAATATTGTGTACACGATTTAAAAATTCGGCATATTTGATTTAAAAAAAATGATAATAATAATCTTAATGATGATATTAATAATATTAATAATAATGATGATAATAATAATATTAATAATGATGATAATAATAATAATAATAATAGACACCCAATCCACTATTGTTCACCTAGACAAAATATAGATTCGAAGTCACGTTTACAGTTAAATACAAACTATTTACAAATGGCTGGTCAAATAATTTAATGTAATTATTGAGGAAATTACAAATCAAGTCGCGCAATGGGTGGACAAGAAGTTCATCAAAATTAAAAGCTTCATAATGAAATAAGACGCGGGTGATGTCTATGATATAGATTAATAAATAAAACTCATTACATTCTTATTACTGCTGTAAATTACTTTATTTTACTGTCTAAAATAACAAATTTGTCATTAAGCCAATCCCATATTTAGGTAGACGTGGGCTTTTAGGGATATTTTAGTTATTGTGTGAGGTTGTTTTTTTCCTTTTTTTTCTTTCTTTAAATATGTGAAAAATGTGAAGCATGGACTTATTCTGTTTGTTTTGTTTGAAGAACCCATCACATAATTGTGCACTGTTAGACATAAATGCGTCATATTATTAAATCGCCTAACATGTAAACCACAACGATATATCTATCCCATTCACTAGAACAAACTTATTAAAAATGTCATTTATTCACTCAACAATTGATCTTTGGAACAACCTGAAAGTAGAAGTTCCAAATTGTAAACGAATATCATCTTTTAAAAAAGCAGTATCGGCAAATGTACAAAAAGTACCAGCATATTACACTAGTGGAAATCGAATAGAAAACATTTTACATACTAGATTAAAACATGCATATAGTATTTTGAATGCAGATTTATATCGTTATGGTCTCAGCACGGATCCTTCCTGCATATGTGGACATCGCTTTGAAAATAGTTACCATTATTTCTTTGAATGTAAAT
>JAULBS010113672.1:0-14822 GCA_032355785.1 Symmetromphalus regularis | reverse complement strand
GGACTACATCTCGTAACTACATCTTTTCACCATCGCTGTGCTTCAGCGCACAACAATTAATTCAGTAATAATAAAAATAATACAAAATAAGACAGTGCGAGCCTTAGACAAAATCTAAGGTAATGCCCGACGATCATTGAAGAGCGCGCTAATAGTTAGAGTGGACAATTCATTGGTCAAGACTGGCTGTCAATCACGTCTGGCGAAGAGGTCAATTGTATATGGAGAGGGATGTAACTAAAGTGATAGTGTCCCGTGATGTGTGATGGTTCATCGGATCGATTCCTTTCAGTGAACCGATACTTTCCATTTGGTGGTTCATAACTGATGAAATAAAAGCAGTTATGTGTTGTTCGATATATGGGAAAAAATATCAAAGATCTCCAACTGCTAATTATAAAGAGTAGGCTATGTGGTAGTTGTGGATCTCTAAAGATGCATAATGTGTATGAGATGAATATAACACCAAATACTCAGGACAAAATTGTAAAGGTAGATAAACTACTATTATGGTTAGGACAGAAATATTGAACTATACACTTGTGGGCCTTCACCAGCATAGAGAAGAGTCCAACAAAAAGTGTATGAAATTACCCAGATCAACTCTACTTTACGAATTTCAGCTAATGAAAATTTCACCATTACTTGTTGTCATACAGTGTTACTGGATGAAATCCACTTTTGTAGATGTGAAGTTATTTGTTGTAAATGCAAAACAAACGATAACACACACATTCTTAAGATATTTTATTCAATATATAAATAAATCCATAAATATACATGGATAGGAAGCTAGTATAATACTGTTACATTACACTGGAAATAGGAAGTTTGTTTTATGATTACCTGTCACAGAATCTATGTCCAATGTGGGGCTGAGAAGGAAAATTCTAACCAGAAAGAAAATATCACAAGATTCCATTTATCTGTAATTCATCTGTATGAAACTGTACCTTGTCTACTCACACGTGGTAATGCAGACACCTGAATGTTTAAATTATATAATCTACCTATTTTTATTATGTGATATCATTTTCATAAGAGTTCTTTCCCTTGGCAGCAATGCTGGAGATATACTAACACGTCTCAATTGATTCTTACCAAACCTAGCCAATTCTAACTCTTATTTGTGTAGCTCAAATATGTACTTATATGACACAGGTCATAAATCTAATACTGTTCTCAACCGATTTATTAGTATGTGGTTAACTTAAATCTAAAAATAGTTTTAAAAAACACCAGTGGAAAACGTTTGTAGTTCACAGTTTATATTGGAAACTGGTCTGTATCTCCAGCATGGTAACAAAGGGGAAGATAACCTCTATTTGTCTACAAAGTTATTACACATGAATAATGCATAAATGAGAATCTGGCTCCAACATCTCAACAATGATCTGTAATAGTTCTCATATAAAAACTTCTTAAAAGCATGTTATGTGCACAGATAATTATTAACATGTTGTAGAAAATGTATTTACTTCAGATGTCTTTTATTAATGAAAAATAATATATAAAATAAAACAATGAAAATAATACTGTAATCTACTAGTCAACACTCTTTATAACATTAGTTAAGTGTTTAAAACAAACTGATATTTTGCAGCAAAATAACTGCCATTGCGATATCTTTACCATGGTACCCTTCTTGACATCACTGTTAAAGCAATCATGACCAGAAAAAAAGGAGAAATTTTGGCTGTAAATATTTGAACAGAACAATAGTAACCTGATAATATGTAAGAGTCATCAGACATTGGTGTAAACAAATATCATTACCCTCGATCTTTGGTACCTATATTAACTTTTTGATTTGATATTTTCAAGATCAGTTTGTAGAGGGTTATAAAGAGAATTGAGTATATCACTAAATGATGAGTCAAACTATTCATATCATATTTGGTTACCCTTTTACAAAACGTATCAGATATATGCAATTCACATTGTAAAAAGTACACAATACAATTCAGGAACATAATATCACAGATTAAAAATATCACAGTTATCAAATAATGGCTTTGTGCATACAAGTCGGTTAAAACTGCAATCTCTCCTCCCTATCTTAAACATTTTTTACCGTGTACTGTTAGAAACATAACTGCAGTTTTAATAAACCTTAGCTGCATTTCAGCAAATACAATTCTGTGTGACCTTGATAAGACAAAACAGTTAAATAAAAAAAGAGATAATATAAACACAAAATACCTGAAAGATCTATTCTAAATGGTTAAATATTAAAAATATTCTAGACTGCAGCTTTAACTTGATCTGAGTACATGTAGTAGTTTTTAATCAAATGTGGTTATCCAATGCACCAATGAAATAATAATAGTTCATTTTATGTGTGAAATTGTTAGTAGCAACAATGGTTACTTTGGTATTAAGGTGAGGAAAATGTGGGGGAAGGTAAGGATGTGCACACATCTTTTGAATAGTTATTTTTTACTGCAAGTGTGAAATGCCAATACCCTGAGGTTAATCTATTGGCCAAAATATTGTGTAAATCTTCAAAAATTATAGATTTTAATCTGTGACTTTTTTTAACTTAAATAATGTTCTTGGTAAAGCAAAATCTTGTGGAAAATCATTTTTTAGCTGAACTTACAACTGGGTTCTTGGGATTTGGAAGAGCTTTTGTTTTGTTCCTGGGAATTAAATACCCGAGTTTTCTTAGATGTTTTACAATAGCCAGTATTTTTAACCAATTGTTCATTTTATTATTTTTGGTAATTACTGTAACCCTAAAAATATGGAAACAAAGACAACAGTCCTAAAAACTAACTACAGTATAAATATGGCCGTGTATTTGATTATAAATGCAAACGTAAATAAAAGAAATTCAATGAGATATTATAAAGTAAATTCAATATAAAAGTCTCTTAACTTTTTCATGTTAATTTCACGTTTTCTTTTCTTTTATAAATTCCATTTGGAATTTTCACCAATTTTCATGTAGGAACTTTTACGATGTTCATACAGGAAAATATTTGGAAGCAGACATACCAAATTTTATACGTCTATCAAAACATCTTCAAGAGGAAGACACAGATTTATTCCAAGCAAAAATAAATCCACAAAATATTTATTCTGAAATTTATTCTCAGTGGTTAAGATAAAAACGTAAATTTCATTAACAAAATTTCACTCAGAATTACTTTCAACATATTCTCCTTTATTCAAAATTTCCGGAGTCTTAACAACGATACTTTTTTGTGGTAAAAAAACAAACAATAGATACATCTCAAAGAATATCATTAGCTTGTTCTGTTTTAAAATTACTGCACCAAACCACCATCTTTTTTTAAAATACTAAAACACTTCGATTACTCGTATTAATTTTATACAAGTCTATTGAAACATCTTCAAGGAGTTAAGTTAATCCAGGAAGGAAAAAAAAATAAAAAATCTACAGAATATTTATTACTAGCGTAACCTTTCAGAGGTTGAAGTACTGCCATCATCACTGGTTTTGGCGAGAAAACATTATCTTGTGCTAAGAGATATACCTGTCTACCAGCCGAATAGACCATCAATTATTTTGCATTAAGTTAAATACTTGTATATCTACATTATCTTAATACAGAAATATCTGAAAAACTGATTCCAACACAAATTGGTCATTTTTGATTTGTGTCATCAGACTTTATAGCTTTCAATCCTTGCCATTTATAAAGATATAATTTCAAATGATCCAACAAATCTACTCTTATGGTACTGTCTTGTCTTGACAATAACATTTTATAAGTGAACTCTCCTGGATCAAGTTAAAAAGATCAATTTAAAAAGATATAGTCTCTCATAATTATAAAATCTTTAAAAATGTCTGGAGTTATTCTTCCACAAAGTCTGGAGACTTTAACATAATGACAGCACAATAAAAATAACATAAAGTTGAGAAATGTTTTCTAATTCAATGTGCATGCACCATTAATTTGATTAACTAATCAAATCCATTTCTAGCAGTAAAACCATGGAAGAATGCATTTCAAATTTAGGGTAAAATGTAATCTGTGACGGCAAAACCACCATTAAAATCAACAAATGGTAAAATACAACAGTTATCCCCTAATAACGCTGGACTTTTAAAGGTTTATAAGTACTGGCATTGGGCTATGTTCGACATTAAAAAGCCCTACCAATTCTATATCTATTAGGTCTGCTAACATTTGGATTTTCCAAATCTTATTTTTGTTTTCTGGTAAAATGCGAGTGGCTGCAGACTAATGTGCACTGAAGCCTGGTTTTAGGAGGTCCATATAAAAGCTGAAACTTCAATAAACAATAACAATAAACTCTTTGGCCAACACTGTGTTCTTTCAGCCAGTTACTACTACATTTAGTAACATTTCAGTCACATCTGCATCAATTTTAGGATATTCTGTGACATTGGAATAATTTGTGACGTCTGACAGGTACATGTATGTAAGAATGCTGAGAACCACACAAACCACTAATTACTGGACTGTACATCTGAATACAGATATTGTTTTGGTGGATTGTTTTAAAAATACGAAATCCACGCACAATGTCATAAGCTCTAGCAGAGGTATGAAATGTTGAAAATGTTATCTATTTCCGGATGGCTTGGATTTGCTTTTTGGAATTCCTGAACGCTGTGAACGACTTGGGGTTTGATATTGCATAGATCTGAAGAAAAAAATACGAAAGAATGTATTTAGTGAAAACTTTAACACAAACAATTATCCTAATATACAGACATGCAGACTATCTACTTGCCAAATGCAAGTGAAAATGCTCACAAATGAGTTAAGAAATATAACCATCATTCTGAAGGGGAGGGGGGGACCTCCTTTTACAGACTGACTATTCTTTTTCTGTAAACTTTATTACTCCAGGCACTTATCTAGGATAGAAAAAGTGGGAGAAGCGACTTCCGATTTCCGATAAGAGATGGGAGAAGTTTGATGAAAATGGGAGAAGTGAAACTAGCAAAAACAAAATGTATTTAGTTAATGTTGTTTTTCTGTTTTGTTTGTTTTGTTGTTGGTTTTTTCCCCTTACGTAGGCCTGTGTCAGCTATGACACTTTTTCAAAGGAAATTTTAAATTTTTTTTTTTTTTTTTTTACCTCAACACGTTTTAGAAATGTGATTGAAAATATCTACTACTGACATCAAGACCGCAAAGTTCATCGAAACCGCGTAATCTTTGTACTTGCCAGAATCACAACAAAATTATTTTCCACATCTGATTTCCAAAGGAAAAGTAGCAATCAACCAATCAAAATCACTGTCTTAGAAACTATTGAAAATTTATTAGTAGACCTCATTGCTGTGTCCATATTTTAGCAAAGCTAAATTAAAAGCACGTTTTTAAGTGCATCTTTAGCTAAGTAACTAGAATCTTGTTCATATTACGTAACCGAAAAAAGCTTGACATGGACTATTCCACATTACCAGAAATAGCCAGTCATTGACAGGGAACAATAAACATGAGTCATGCGAGATTTGTTACTTGTTTGTGTGTAAAGGCTAGTTAAGTTTTTGGGGGGTTGGCATCACAAATCGGTGTCACTGTCAGACTTTAGTTATTGGGATTTGTTTTTGACTTTACTTCGAGCAAAATATTACGGCAACTTCGACTTCTCACTACTGCTAACAAATCTGCGAATTTAGCGAACATCGGCGAAACATGGCCCCACTTCGGTGACTAGATTAGTGCCTGTTACTCATGTTTCACCCAGTCTCTTTCTCACACACAAAACATTAAACAGCATATACCACTGTCTTTGTTATACGTTCACTGAAGGGGATCAATCTGACAACCCACAGCACCTCAGTCAGATGATCTATCTCTTGAGCTACGACCAGATCCTTGCTCCAAATTAATTCTAATATAGATATGTCAGCTGGATCAGTTTCACTGTGAACACATTTAACCTACCTTGATTTCCTTGGAGAAGGTTTAGCTGATTTGGGTGGACTGGAAGGCCTGGAAGACGCTGCATATGAAATTTCTGAATCCTCTCTGAAATTAAATCACAGGTAGGTAATTTCTGTAGTGATATTATGGATACACTTTACACAAGATTAAACCTTTACTATAGTTAGCACCTCAATAATAGCATTTCCTCCATGTTTATCTTCATAGGAACTAAACCCGATCTAACATATATAACGGTATATGTCCGGTAGAAATGTACATAGCATGTTTAGAGAAGACACATTACCAAAATTATGTGTTCCTAGTAAAGGTGACATACACCTGTTACTTACATAGCACCAACCAATAAATGGGGGGGCTAGTATTTTTTTTGTGGAGACTTGTTTTTTGTTTTTGTGGGGACTAGTAATCTTTCTAGGCTACTGGTGAAATATTTTTAAATTTTCGACTGTGATTCACATTATAAACTGGAGCATCAAAATATGTAGATTTAAAAAAGTGATCTCACTTGAGAGGCATGAACTCCTCGACACTGTTCAAGTCTTCACTAATAGATGCAATAACATCAAGCTGATCAGGCGGTGCCATATTTATCTGAAACAGGTAATATTATTAGTGAGTGGACAAATTTCAATTACATATTTAATAATTAATCTACTTTGAAGCCTTAGACTGGCTTGTAGGATTGAACATTTACATAACCTATAAATGGGTTTTGCAAACAAAAACTGATCTCAAGATTGAAAATTCACATTTATGGGTTAGGCAAACAAACCTTTAGGCAATCCATTTAATTTTGTGTGAAACCTTTATAAATGTGTGAACAAAAAGTGGATTAAATAAATTAGACTTAAGTTACATGCAAACTAAACAATCACGTAACCGTAAAAATATTATATTGTAAGGTTCCTCTTTACTATTATGACCTTGTTCTTTACTGATGTCTATTTATTTCTTAATCTACTTACAATTAATTGTAGCATTAACAATAGGTTAATGTATGTCAGTTTAATAGAACAAATCATTCCTCAGCAAATTTAGATTCTACGAAAAAAACTAAATTTTTATGTAAGTCAGTACCTGGTCACTGCACTCTCGTCTGATAGCATCACTGAGTTCACGTTTTATTGTTGCTACGTGCTGACGGTGAGACTCGATCTCATCCTCTAAAGCCTTGATCTTGGAAACAGCCTGGTGATGAGTGTCAATAAAAGCCCCAACAAGATTCTGAGGACAGAATAAAAAAATTCAATAGAACCAGAGAAACAAAACTCCTGATTCTCTCTTTACTGACCAATCAGTAAAGTCTATAAGGGGTCAGTTACAAATGTTTCCATTTATCTATTCATACACACTGAAGTTGAGCAGGGGGCTGGTGAGAATGTGGTCAAGACAGACACAAATAACACCCACACACAAATAAATTGAAACTGCTACATACTGCATAATAAAGAAACAACTTCTTGAGTCAAATTTATTCTACTTTTTAAATAAATAAATCAGATGCACCACTATGATTTATGGAGCTACATGTATATTACTTTAACAAATGTTTAATGATTTCAATGTCATTCACGTTACTTTTGTTGTTAAGATATGTAACATTAAATGCGACTAACATGCCTTTTTGTCCATTTTTTTCCTTTCTATTAAACAAGATAATGTAGCTGTAACCAACCTGACAAGCAATGAGTTCAGGGCCTGCCTTGCCAACATCAGGAGGAATAAAGTCTGCATTTAGCAACATCTTGGACAGAATCAGGTCGTGACGGCTAGGGTCCTTCAACACTGACAACTGTTGCCTTGCCTAACAGAACATTAAAGAGTGAATAAATAGGGAATATTACACAAACTACCATTTATTATCAAATTTATATCTCAAGTGATATCATTTTTCTTTGTACTGAACATTATCAAGTGCCAAAAATTATTTCATGAGGGAGAACATTTTATTAATAGAAGGTAGTAAGTTTGATATTCTATTTATTATATTTTTTAAACATGCCAATCTTTGACAGTATACATGATTGTAAGATGAACATTTTCATAGTTGTAGTGATGCCATGTGCACTTTTGCTGAATTATTATATGACTGTTAATACAAGCAAACTCACTGGATATTAACGAATAAAGCTTATTGTGAGAATTCTTATTCTGTTGTTTCAACCTTTGTACATTAGTTAATAAACTTCCCTATTAACAAGTCAATAAATTTTTATCAATGCAAAACTCTCTGGATGTATTCTAAGTTTTAATTATAGATAAATCAAACAGTTGTTTCAATACTTCTTCATAATAACACAAAGAACTGAGATTTTAAATTATTTATTTCAGTTTGTATAATGAAGGTGAGGTGAAGTGAGTCCTATTTACTGATCACAATACTGAAAAGGAAGTTACTGATATATTACATGTAAGTTTTAAACATCCATGTGACAGTGGGTGTGACAGTGACTTAGTGATAGATAAAACTGAAAGTGACTGTTTGCTACATGACATCAATATGTCAGTACGTCAGTGAGTATGTGCTGCATAAAATAATTAAACTTTACAGTGGTAATTTGCAGGTGAAAATCAGCCCTCGAAATTCATGGCGGCAATTGGCAACATAACTGTAAAAACAGCCATGTAATTGGTTTATAACAGGATTGTACTCCAATTTCAAAAATATGAAGATATTCTCATCTTTGTGAAATTCACAGTGCCACAGAAAAATGATTTAGTGATGGCTATTAGGTATTGTCTGAATTTCAAGGACTGAAGAATTACAAAAAGCTGTGTATACATACACTTCTGACACCAACTCAATTAGCTGAACTCAATATGTTTACCATATGTCCAAAACATCTTCAGTTTAAATGGTAAAAAAAACATACATTTATTAGAAAAGTTATCTGCCCTCACAAAAAAGACAATTTCCACCCATTATTTACTGGAATCATAATATTATGACAACACTTGTGGCCTATCCTGTTAAGAATAATAAGTTACAAACCTTTGCTAAAATCTGTTCCGCGTACCTACAAGCTGCGAGTCCGATAGCTTAATCACTGCACTACCACAGCCGGTTATGTAAAATGTGTTCTCTAGACTTCTAACTGTTTAACTAATTTCTTGTTATTCTGATATTTGTAATAGCACAAAAATTTTACACGAATTAGCAAACATGCATGCCTCAAAAACAGCAAAGATCATATTGTTTTACCTAAATTACTTACAATTTTAAACAACATAAAAGAGTATTGTAGATCTTAGGTAATGGGTATGTTGTACATGTAATAAGTGTTGTTTAGAAAATGTGAAACATTCAGAATGTGAGATCTTACCTCTTTCAATGCACCTTCAACTGACTTCAAGTACTTAGCCAAGATTTCTTTATCCCTATCAAAAAACAAACATTGATGAGAAATTAAAGTGTGTAATGACAAATTTCAAAAGCAAACAGGAATAAGTAATTTATGTCTAAACCAAAATGGTTTTATAATATAAAATTGAATGAAAATATAACCACCTTCTAAGCCCAATGAAAGTAAATTTTGTTTTATTTAAAGACGCCTCTAGTGCACATTGATTTTTATCTTATCATCGGCTATTGGATGTTAATCATACTGACATATTTATTTAGATGAAACCTGCTGCAGCCACATAAGCAACTCTTTCCGATAAACAGCAAGGGGTCTTTTATGAGAGAACATCACATACCACAACCTTTGATTAACCAGTTGTGGAAAACTGGTTGGAACAGAAAATAGCTCAAACTGCAATTTGGTTCACTGAGAAGGATCGATCCGATGAACAACAACTTCACAGGCAGATAAGCAACTGTTGGAACTATGTCTCGCTCCCCAAATCCCAATGATTCCCTCTAATTGCTGCTTTACACTCACTAGAGAGATTCACACGTGTACATACTTGGCAACATTTTGCATCGCATTCTCAGCATCTCGGAGGTTACCCTCAAACGAACGTTTCTCTGCCATCAGTTGCTGGATTTGTTTATTCAACTGTCGAATTACTTGTTCACGGCGACGCAGCTCTGTCTTTGCTTCTGACAGACCCTAACATTATAAAAATAATCAAGTCCCATTTATAATTTTATGATGTCATTAGAGTGCTGTTACGATGACACTGCTATTGCCAATGTGAATTTCAAGGTCTGCAATGAGAAGCAATATCTGAGGCCCATGCTTTGAAAACATACCTTTAGAAGGAAGCTGTTCATGGAACACATAACCTAGATAGTGTATTGTTGATTGTGTAATGTACATAGATAATAAAATTGGAACATATTTCAGTGTTTTTGTATAAATTTATCTATTGGCTCTGTGGACTACTATCATTAACATTTTACTCATCTTCAGGAATTTCTACTAGTCTGAGGCATAAAGACATGTGTTAATTTCTATCAGTGTTGATTTGTCTTTTTAATACTTAATACTTACTTTTTTATATCTAATATTTAGGTTTTTTTTAAAAGTAATTCCTTATGACTTAAAACAGTTGTTTGCTACACTGTAAATTTAACTATAAGACGGCTCACATAACAGTGGCTCTTAATGTGACCAAACCTTATTATTTCCTCTAAAGATATCCATTTTACCTGAACTGCTTCTGACAACGTAGACTCCTTGTCCAAGTCCTGAGTACTGCATACATCCATCTGTACACTGAGTTCTTCTAGCTGTCGACTCTGTTCATGTAGCAGATTCTGGGCCTGTTGTTCTCTCTGCAATGCTTTGTTCAACTCCGAACACACCTTCTCAAACTTCTCCATCGTTACATACTTCAGTGTCTGAAATCATCACAAACAATGAGAACATTCACACAGTACAACATTCAGAAGATTCTAAGTCGGCTGTTCTCTAATGTAATGCTTCGTTCAACTCAAAACAAACTTCTCCATTGTTACATACTTCTATGTACTGCAAAAATGAATAATTCTAGTTTATTTTTACTGAAGTATTTGTGAATACGACTAACCTGTTCAGATTCCTGCAGCTTTTCCTGTTTGTGTTCTAACTCAGTGTTAGAGTCTGACTGTATCTGTTGCTTCAATGTCTTCAGTTCTGTGAGCAGACGCTGTTTGTCTATCTCTGCATCATGCAGACGCTGGGTGAAATCCAGAATGTGATTCTGTAGAGCTATCATCAAATCCTGAAACAGCAACAAAATGGAAGACGATGTCAAGAAAAGAAGCATATTGGTTAATCAAAAGCTATTATCTACCAAACATGCTGTGTTTGTGACTCATGGTCTACATAGGAAATCTTCTACTGTCACATAAGCTACTCTTTCTGATTTGTTTAAGGAGTATGACAATTGTTGCTCTGTATGGCCTTGGGATGAAGAGGATCTTTTATAATGTGCTTTTTTTTATACATAAGACAGCACATATACCTTTTGTCACACCAAGTGTGGTCCACTGGCTAGTACATTTAATAATTAATAAATTAAACTCTCCACTAACAAGGATTGATCTAATAATCTACCTCAGCTACATGTTATACATCTAGGCTAGTTAATTAAAACACTATGTAAAAACTATTAAATCGAACATATTTGAGGTCACTGGGGTATCGACAGAAGGTTTTTATTGTAATAATTATAAATGTACACAAGATATAAAGTTATTTCAATTGATAATGTTTTCTTTTTATTAAAAATACCTTTTTTGACAAAATGTGTAGGATTTTTCCCTTCTATTTATTTTCCCTTTCATAGTATGAACTATGGTGCAATGGCAAAATTATTAATGTGGTTATATCATAGAAGAGGTTATTTAATATTACAATCATGGAACTTTAGATATAACTTACCTGTGATGATACTAGAGTCTGTTTGTCCTGGAAAGATTTTCCAACCATTGTTCGAGACAAGCCACGACCTAATACACGTATGATAGATGTCCTTACACGAAGAGCTGCCATTGGTTCAAGTGAAATGCTGGGAAACTGCTGACCAATCTTGTTTAAAAGCTTACTGAAAGAACCCCTGGCTGCACCAATCAAAGCTCTCGTTTCAACAGGACCTGGCAAACGAAACCAAAACTCATTGGTAATATTTGTTTTAATAATTTATACCTATTAATTGTAAAAACATAAACAATTTTAAATTAGCCAGAAGCCAATAAACCTTACTTTTTGGTTAATGAAGTATTGTGGATGTAATACCCATTGGAAATAGTTATGTAGTCCTTTACAAAGAAAAGAACGATCAAACAGCCAACAAGTAATAGTTCTACAAGACATTTCTTTTTTTTAAATAATAGTAATAAAAAGAAATTGCTGAAGAGAAAAATATTTTGAATTTCATATCACCACATTATTTGCAGTAAAAAAAACTAACTTGAAAAAAGACTTTTACTATAACATTACTTTTGCTGAAGTGCCTCTGGTTTGTCCTATTAATCTAAAGCCCATACAAGGCAACAATTGTCATTTTCCTTAAACAAATTTAAACATGAAAAAGTAACTGAAGATAATAAATACTAGATTTGTTGTTCCATGTCAAAATTAGTTAAATTATGATGAATTAATTTGTTTAGTTTATCTTAATGCTTTATGCCTGGACCAGTTCTAATTCTGACAGATTCTTACCTCTTTCTCGTATCTGAGAGGCCACCTCCTGGAATTCTGCCACTGAATCAACAGCGATGTCAGCCATAGTTGAACCCGTCAACCAAGGCAACAGCTGAGCATTTGCAGAAAGTGCAGAGTCAAAATCAGGTCTGTCTTCTTCACAACTTTCCATTCCTACTCCTAAAATAAAAATAGAAAATATTAATAATAAAAACATTTAACTACAAAACATTGAACCAGTGATGGTGCTAGATAGCAGACATTTTCTGCCTTTCACAATGTGATATATATCTTTTGACAGTTTGTGACCTCTGTTTAGTTGATCAACTATCCCTATGTAGGTGTTTGCACTTAAGCCTTTTTTATTTTGTTATTTGGTTTACAGATTTTTTTCCTCTCAAAAATTTTGAAAGGACCTATAGGTAGAAAAAAATATATAATACGTAATTATCATAATTTCAATTTTATGGTTGTTGATATAAAAAAATATATTATACATTCATTTTACACTATTATGCTTTTTATTTTTATCATCCATAACAATATAGGACAGCATTTCTTTAAACAGTCGTGCAGTTACAAAGTTTAAAGAGAAGAACGATTAAAATTGGTTACATTAATAAATATCAAACTCATTACCTTTTATTATCAAATGTATGTCCCTCATGAAATAAATTTCCTTTGTCACTCGCTAAAGCTTGTAGCAAAGAAAAATTATTTCACTCGGGACATAAATTCGATCATAAATGGCAACATGTTTCATATCCTCTATTTAATGACAAGCTATTAAATCAAATACGAACCTGTAAACGGAACTCTCTGCTGCCTGACTCCACCAGTACACACCAGTAAACCATTACTGCCGGAGATTGTATCATACGTGACAAACATCTTACAGGAATGCTTTCCCATGTGATACAGTCTGTTAGCCGCGATCACTGCCACCACGGCAATTCGGAATCGAAGGATTGGATTTTTCTTTTCCTTTTTCCTCCTATCTCTCTCTGGTTTCTCGATCTCGTCCGTCATCTCGGAGTTGAGCACGTTAACCAAGTACTGTGCTCGTTCCCGACACATGTCCCATGTAACCATCTGCTCCTCAAGAATACGTCTCTCGGAAGCCAGTTCATTGGCTCGAGAGTACAGAGGATAGATGGCTCCAGCAAGCAGAGCACAGGCCGTTCTAAGAGCACTGTTTTGTGTTTGAGCATTCTCAAGATGTTTCTGTAGCTCGGAACACTCAGACTCCAATCCTTGCTGAACACTTCCTGATGCTCGAATCTTCTCCCATGCTTGGTCGGCTATCACCTGGCTTTTCTGAAACAGAAAGCATCAAATACCAATACGAGAATTACATATTAATTAGTAGGTCATTTAAATGTTCCTTCCTCCAACTCATCAATATTTTAAGTTATTTTCTAATTTCTAGAAGTTTGATTTTAGGTCAATTTGAGGTTGCTATTTGAGTACTTTGTTATTCAAAGGTTTAAGAAATAAAAAAAATGAAAGAAAGCATTAACCACTTTCAGCTTTGAGAGCTTTGTTTTAAAATAAAACATTTCTGAAAGTTTCCTTCAATTTACCATTAATATCCAAGTGCTTTACCGTCCTATAATTGTAGAGTCTGATAAATAAAGACTGAAGATCCGCAAAGATGGAGTTCCTATCTTAAATAAACAATTCCATGATTTAACCTAGATATTTCACTCTTTTCCAGATGGTTTTAATTAATGGTGCAAACTATTTGTAAAACATGACCTACAAGTACACATTTTAGATTAAAACATTTAAGTGCAAATCAGGACATGCTGTTTAGATATCAACACAGCCCCAAACCAATACAGCAATACCTACCATGTTCCACAAATATAACTCTCAGACTCGCCTAAAACCTGACCATTGTCTGTTGTTGTTCAAGGTAATAATGAGCAAAGATAATGTTAAATGAATACAAAATCATGGACATATAGCAGTATCTAACAAACCTTTGACCTTGACTGTAGATCAGCCAAGAGTTGTGAATAGTGTGTTTCTATCTCCTCTTTCTGCTTGTTCCAGACAGTTTCACGTTCCTTGGTTAGTGTGGTCAGCTTCTGCAGCTGTTCCTCGTGTGCTGTCTGCATCTCACTGATTGTGCCGTCACGAGCTTCTAGCGTCTCCTCCAAGTGATGCATCTACACAGAGTAAACATTTCTACTATTACTAACAATAACAAGTCTTAGTGTGCTTCTAGTGTCTCCTCCAAGTGATGCATCTACAGAGTAAATATTTCTACTATTACTAACAATAACAAGTCTTAGTGTGCTTCTAGTGTCTCCTCCAAGTGATGCATCTACAGAGTAAA
>JAULBS010113661.1:0-14825 GCA_032355785.1 Symmetromphalus regularis | reverse complement strand
CCCTCGTGAATTAATGTTGTAAAGCCCTCGCCAGAGGCTCGGGTTTACAACATTAATTCACTCGGGACAGATAATCCATAATAACCCGTAGCTCGATGATTATTCTCTAATTATAACACATTGCTCAATATGCTGAGAATTTCTAAGTGTATACATGAAACTCTTAACTGAAAGGAGTTTGGTAAATGTTGCTCTTTTTATTATTGGAGATGCAGTCGCGGAAATAATTTGTTCCAAAAATGTAAATTGAAAGCTCGATTGCAAATGTTTTTAGCCACAAAAATATTTGTATATACAGTAGGTTCACATAAACTAAAGTAATCAACAAATATCCATGTTTCCAAGTAGTGTGAACAGACTATAGGAATAATAGGATGGAGAGAAAAACTGTTTTGGAAAAAACTCTGGTCTCTAGACTACAAATGTACTACATGTACATTCTGGTCTCAACTTGATTTGTTTGTTTAAAGACAACTTGAGCACATTGAGTTATCAATCATCAGCTATTGGATGTCAAACATTTGGTAATTGTGACACACAGTCAATGAGACAGTATCCATCAGATTTTGAACCACAGTTTTCAACTTGAGAGTCCAAAACCCCTAACGCTGGACCACTAAGACTCTCTGCTCTCAATTTGAATGATGAGAATAACTTAAACACTTCATTAATTAACATTCTTTATACATTATGTATATGTACATGCTTTCTTTATTGGTGTATTATTTTTTATTTCAGGTTAATCTACTTGTAGTAAAGATGTCTGTTACAGGAATGTTGAGATCTATCTGCTGCTCTGCAGTCAGTCAGTTTACATGTTCTACTAGATACTTTCCAAATTGTTTAACAGGTAAACTGAATACAGCTTTTTAAAAAATATTAAAATAAATAATTGTCTAAAAAATCAATAGATGCACTGCATAAATGTGCACTACATAACACATTGTTATTGGATTCATAACAGACTTGACATCTAAAAGGTATTTTTATTATGGATAGCTTAGGTGGGGTCTAGAAGTGTAGTCTCATAAATATATACGCATTTCTGTTGTGCATAGGAATGTTTTAAGATTGTTTTGTCATTCAGATTCATGTAGATCATATCTTATAATATCATAAGTACTTTTTAAATTAATAACAGATTTTTTAAAGTTTTATTTTTTAAAAACGTTTTGTAAAAGTCTTTAGAGTATTTGTTAACACTGACAAAGCATATTAATTACCTGTTTTCAGGACTGTGCAGGTTTTTTCCATCAAATCACAGCTCTGTGCAAGGAATGGCCACACTAAATCAGTTGCACCGAAGAGGACCACCAAGACTCCCGCCAAAAAAGCCTGGTCCGTTGGATGGAAACCCATTTTTACGAGGGGTTGTTCTTAAAACTCTGATAAAGAAACCTAAGAAGCCCAACTCGGCTAATCGGAAGTGTGTGCGTGTTCGCCTCAGCACGGGCAAGGAAGTGACAGCTTATATTCCTGGGGAAGGTCACAACCTCCAGGAACACAGTATTGTTCTGGTTCGAGGTGGCAATGTCAAAGATTTGCCAGGAGTCAGGTTGAAATGTGTTCGGGGAAAGTACGACTTAGCTCATGTAAAAAAGGATAAAAAGTAATTTGGTGTTTATTTTACACTTCAACTGTAGCATACCCGTTTGATAGCATTTCATTGTAACAACTATCTTAACATGACTGTTAGTTCCAGTACATATAAATAAACAATAAAATTTTATTTCTCAACTATAGTTTTGTTATCAGTCATTATGTTTTTATGTCACATCCTAGCTTAAACTGGAAATTCATAAGAACATCCAGACTGAAGGGTCATGGTTAAAACAAATGCTCAAAATTATTTTATTTAAGTACTCATTTTGTTAAAAGCATTTGATGTTTAATTACATAGATCATAGACAGAAACATCAGAGAAATAAACCATTGTGGACTGTATTGTAATATGTACAGCCAAAACAGTCTTAAGCCATCATCCAAGATAGTAAGGAAAAATGGCCTTTTGTGATAGTTGGTGGGCAGCTTCAACTGTAGTAGTTACATCAGGTACCTTATCTAAGAACAAAATTAAATTATATTTATAATGTTTTACCATAAATAAAACTTTAAAAAAATTATTTTAAAAATATGTGGTTCAACAAAAATGGCAAGTCTTGTGATTCATATAAATTGTTTTGATTATGTCACAAATAAAAAGTAAATAACCCTTGAAATTAAAATATTTTTTATTCTCCAAATATCCCCAAAATGTCATCATGCTGAAGTATACAACCATAAACATGTCACAGAAACTTTAAACATGAACATTATATATGAAGATTAACAGTTTGCAGACTACTTCTTTCACTCATGATTAAATGTATGTTATTACTTATAAGCATGATCAGGTGAAAATACATGGCCAGTTTCTATTTCTCTAATGATGTACAATGAGAAATATATTGTTTATTTTATTTGGCATCATTTACAGTAACAATTAGATCTAAAGACAAAATCTCAATTCCTGCTAAACTTTCTATGTTTTAGTGTTACAAGGTATACAGATAAGAGTGTTATACTCCTAGTACATAAACGAATATGAACAAGGCTCAACATAAGATTAGAATGGATTCAGGTTAAATGTTTTTTAACATAGAAAAGTTGTAGTACGTTTTCTGCTTATGCAAATAATTTAACTTTCATTTATGTTTGATGGCATTTTCAAAACAATACTTTTATGTTTGTTGTGATTTCTCAATGATTTAACACTTTTTAATTTCTGAAAGCATTCATTGTAAAACTTAAAATTGTATTTGTAATGATCACGTTGCAGACTGTTCAAAAACAAAGAAACCATTCTTATATAATAAAATGGATAACCCTACTTTACAATCTTTTATTTCTAAGTTGAGCCCTGCTTGTCCATTTTACTGTATACAATTCAGTACTGCCAGTTACAGTCAAACTCTGTAAGATCATTTCTGCTAGAAAAACTTTCAAAATTTAACACAACATCAACTATAACAGTAAAATGCTTTAAAACATTTAACAAACTTTAGAACAATTAAATAACATTTAGAACTTAATGAACTAAAAGGGGATGTTTGGTTCAACTGATCCTCAAGTCATATTAAACATTGTAAACAAATCATATTGAGTATGGTTATTCAACTTGGGTTATCAAACCAGAATTTTTTTTATAGTTTCTAATGCCTAAAATTACAAAATAGAATATAAATGTCTGGATGTTCACATAGCAATACTTGTACATTTCAATTTGCCATCACAGAATATTAAATAACTGAAGAGAGGGGAGTACATGGACCTTAACTGGCCCAAAGTTATACAGTCGAATTTATTTCCCCTTAGGTGGGCTCTGGGATAGAAGGTTCGTATAAATAGTTTTGTGTCGAAGGGGAGTACACACAAGCCTTACAAGATATAATGATTTACAATTCAAGGGAAAGTTTCCACCATCTACACTTCCTGCCCCACCTCAGTCCCCTCATGCTTTATTAAAAATGATCTAAGAGATACTTTAATAAAGATCCCCTTGCAAAATACTATTTTAGCATGACTCATATCAAGACATTATGTTTTAAAGTTAGGACTTTAGCTTCCACAAAGTCTTGGGACTAAACATTATAGCAACACCACATACAATTGCACCAGTTGAGCTATACAAATGTAATTATAATAAAGTGTGGACTTTAAAACGAGGGGTCTAGGGCTCCCTTAACTGAAAGCAAACAATCTTTGGCAGACAGAAAAACATCTATCATTAAATTATGGTTCAGGCCAACATCAATCAACAAGATCAGCTGAAACAAACATGCCCAAGAATTCAAACTCAACACTTTGCATCTCTCACTCCTCACATTAAAACCCTTCAGTAGCTTTATCTTAAAACAGTTAACCTAAGACCCAAATATGAGTCTCGCAGGATATAGAATTCATGTTGCACAGGTCCAGTTCAATAGATCGACAGTGTAAAAGTACATATATATGATTAACATAAACCTGATTAAGTTAAATAATTTCGACTTCAATCTGTATCAGTACTGATGCTTGATCATAAGTATATTATCATAACAACATTCTCTACTCAGAATTTATTCCATTGCAATACATAATAGTTTTTTACAAAATTTCTCCCTAAGTTAATGAACCCTAAAGATTCATTTAAGTTTGAAAGCAAACAGTTTTTTTAAAAATCTGGTTCTTGTGAAACTATAAAATAACGTGGACAGTTAAAATATAATCAACTCCAGTCATTATGAAATTTTAAGGATTTAGAAAATTACATGTATTCAAGGAATATCATGCAAAAAGCTGTTTTTAAGTAGAAAACCTTACAAAAGTCACACTTTGAAATGTGTGAGGGCTGTTCAAATCACTGTCCAGGCAGCTCTATCAAGTGGAATACAAACTGCAGGTTTTTCAAAACATTGGTCAAGCCATTGGCTAAGTATTATTTCAATCACACAAAATAACATGATTGATGTCTTTCATACAAACACATAAATCCCACAGCTACATCCAACACGTTCAATATACAATGTGTACCCTCCATCATATGGTTTTACCAGCTGCCTAGCCAAATGGACATTACGTGTGTACCCTCCATCACATTGTTCTACAAACTGACTAGCCAAGCTGTATTCACAAAGTAAATCATGAATTTCTAATTACCAGAGTTATATCTTGCCTTTATTGACAAAATATGTTTACCGTATTAAAATTATAACTACAAATAATTATCATGTTGAACTTTTAAGCCTTCAATACCAAGGTTAGCTTGGACTGTAAACGAGACCCTATATAATATAAAGTGTTCACCTTATTCCAATACTGCATGTAGTGAAAATTCAATACAACACAAGTAAAAAATCGTTATCATTGGATCATGTCAGATCAACTGTCCTTTCCATTTTGGTATCATGAAGTCAACTAATTATCAGATTCACATTTAAGAATACTTGAATGTTTTTTCTTCCAATGTAATTACAGCTCATTTTAGCAGCTCGTACAAGAAATGTGATTTGGATTAGCTGTGGGATAAAAAAATAGAAACTGATAAATAACATGTAACATGGTGTCCTCCCAGAGGACTGGTTCATCACAAACATGACAATTAGACGGGTTTGTCTACAACAAGTCTCACCAAACAACTTACACAGAAACTAACAAGCATAGTCATTCATCTCAAATAAGGCAGAACAGGCAACTGATAAATCAAACCATTTCAAGCACAGCAGTCACTGTGTGGAATGAAGGGATTTCTTTAAATGATGAAAGTAACAACAGATACGAAAGTACCAACGAACATTATTCTTGCATTTATGAATCAAAAATTTGTTGTGCACTGTTTAATTCTCCACATAGGACCATGTGAAGTGAATTACAGATGAGCTAGATCATGTCATGGAAGATATAATATTCTGTAGTTAATACCAAATGAAATGTATAAGAAAACTGAATGAAAATGTACAGATCTCCAGACAAGCTATGCACAGAAATGAAGGCCGAGGAATACAACCAGTGAATAGCTCGGGTTTCTTGGAAGCTTTACCAGTTGCCACCTAAATTGCATGAGATCCTAGGGACTATTCAACAAACACGTAACAAAATATCCAGGCAAATATTAACTTTCCCCATTAACGGTCAAGGGTGCAATTGTTTTGTGTCGTTCTCGTATTGGTCATACATATTTTACTCATATTTTTCATTTGAAAACGGGTCATCCACCTTATTGTGAGCATTGTCAGTTACACTGACTAAGCGTCATATTTTGGCAGATTGTTCCCACCTTCAGCCTATTAGAAATAATGTGTTTGTTAATGAGGGTGTGGTTGAATCATTCCTATTCCATCCATAGCTTATTATAAAGTTTTTAAAGGAGATTGACTTTTACAGAAAATTAGTTTTTTTATGGTCTTAGGTTGTTTCATTAATATATTGTGTATACATTTTGATATTACTGATTTGTTTGTATATTTTGTGTACATGTTTGGAAAAAATGTATGTTCAGATAAATGTTTTAATTAACCATAGTGTGACTCCCAATAGCCAATGTTTTCTTTTGTGCTGGGGGAGGGGTCATTAAATAAATTCCCCATTAACTGCTGTATTTGTTAATGTAGTGATTACACATGTTGAAAGAAAAGCAGAAGAAACCTGATGCCACACAGAGTACTCTTTTCATTTAACAGCAATGGTTCTTTCCTACAGAACACTGTAAATATCAGTCTTTGTTAGACCTGTTGATGACAAATGGCTGTAATGGAAATCCTCAGAGGACAGACCCAACAAATGCTGGGTGCTCTATCAATGAGTTACATCCTACTCCATACAGGCATATGTATGCCTCATAATGCATACCTGCCCTTTCGAGTGTTTCGTATTTGATGACTAGTCCCTGATAGTGAGTCTCATGTGTTATGAAATGAACAATGATAATGTGTGTACCAGCACAACCTGGATGCAAACTAAATAGGGAAATAAATAATTAGTCACATTCAAAAATAATGTTTATATGCAAAATAATACACAAAATATGTAATAAATAAGCAAAGACAACTGAGTGCTAACTGATACTAAGGCTAATAAATGAAAATGTTAACTAGCGCTTTGTTTGGAAATACATCAAATTTTATCACTAAAACCAAGGCACAGAAATGAAATAAATTTGCATTATACTGTTAAGTAAAAGTATGTTTTGTCTTGAATAGAGCATAAATTTAAATATTACAGTTACAGACTGTTTCACCAAATGAATAATACTTCATGAACAATTCTAGTATTTAGAATTCAGTACAGTCTCACTTTTAGAGGTGAAAGACAAAATATGAAGGACACAATCTTTGTAATCAAAATAATAAATTCCAAATATCATAAATATTAATAATTTGTCTCCAGTGATAAAAATAATATTTCACAATAGGCAAGCAATAAACAGCTGTTCTATAAAGATCTATATAATTGTTTTTAGTATTTACTTTAATTCACAACCATTCTTTTCACACTTGAATATACAGACTTTCTCAGCAGGCACTAATAAAATGCCACAATCACTGTTCAAAATATGGCATTCAAAATGCAACATACTGGTAGAAATTGTGATGTGCAGAGAATACCTTGTTCACAACAACAGCATATCCAGTGTCTTATAAAATATACCAACAGTCATACACAGTATGCAGATAATCCTTTGGGATTGGGGGAGGTGGCATTTTGAACAATGACAATTTAATTTATCATTATTTAGCTCCTAATTTATGAAAATTGTATTTGTCTTGTATCAAATCAACACATATATTTTTCTTATAACAAAAATAACATCAAAGCAACAAACTACTTCAATTGCCATGATAAACAAAATAAACATCAAAATTTAAAAAAAAAACTCATTCACAAAGCTCAGTTGCTTGTCACCGATATAAAAAAGTTCCAATTTATTTATAAAGAAATAGAAACATATTATGCACTTTAAAATATCATATTTTAGTTGTATGTACCGGTAGATCAAATGTTTTACTTAGTAAAATAACAAAATGTTATTTTGAAAAATATACAACACATCAATGAAAATAACCAAAATAAGCCTCTATTAACTAATGTTAATACTAAAACTGAAATCCATTCATTTTATAAAAAGTTGTATAGTGATGAGCTCGGAACACATTTATGTCAGTAACTTGCAAATTAATTACTAAATGTTTATCTGGAAATGATATCACAGATTATCTTAGTTCTGACCATAAAATTAACCAGTTTGTTCCAAAAAAACACACTATTATAAATCCATTAGATAAATTAATTCATTAACACAGTGGTATAAATAAAAACCTACACAAAAATTAAGTCTTTATAAAAAGTATTGAAATAAAATATCATTTTTTTTGTTGTTGCCTGAAAGATCATATAGAATTGGAGAAAAAAATTCTCTCAAAATGTATTTACTGTGATATAAAGTATCCTGTAAGTATAAGACATAAAAAAAAATTTAAATTTAATTTTGTTACTTTAGAACTGAAAAGTTAATTTTATGGGCATACATAAACAAAATATAAATTACACAAAAATGCTTATCAACCACCTACGACTAACACTGATATTAGTATTGTCACAAATGTTCTACAACTGTTCTACATCTAACCAGATTAATATGATACAGTACAACCTAATTAACATACAACTTGTTCAGTAGTCTAACCAACTTAAAATTTACTTCTTTTTAAATACAAAAACACTTTTGGAAGTTAAATGGATTGATTAATACCTTTAAAAATTGTACAAAAGATCATGGCTGCTCAGCTGTCAAAATGCAACTACTAGTATTTTTCAGGGCAATGGATTTCGCACAAAGAGCATATTTCAAAATCCTTGCTTTGGTGTCAGATGTAATTGACAATTTCACCAACCCACGCATTCTAAGTCAGAGGAGCACATTGATTTAGTAATCATCAGTATTTGGATGTCAAATATTTAGTAATTATGACACAACGTCCTCTGAGGAAACTTGCTGCATTTTTCCATTAACAACATTTATATATATATAAGCACTTTTCCAAAAACAAGACAGACCACAGCCTTTGCTATACCAATCATCGGGCATTGTATGGGTTGGAGAATGAGTCCACCTAGGATGTTTAATCATACAAACAAAGTACCTCTGGCAAACCTCTACTAACTTATTTAGACCCTAAGTCATTCAGTTATTTATATTAGAAACTAAAGTAAAATAGTAAACAATTCATTGTCCCCAGAGCTTTTAAAGGGATAAGTATACAGGATACTGTATGTTCAAATGTCATACACAATTTTAAGGGCTGACTGAAAAAACAGTTATGTCCATTTTGGCTCACTTAGAATTAGCACAGAATCAAACATCTTGGACATGTCATTTTGCAGATGATTATAAAAGCGTTCTGATTTTACACGACACATTTAACTTAAAATTCATTTTTCTCAAAAGTACCACTTTGGACATAACCGTTTTTGCAGTCAGTCTAAGATTTACTGTCTCAACATTAAGACAATATATTATGTATGACATTTGTTCAACTTTACTGTGTATTTGCCACTTAAGAGATCGCTATCAAATTTGTCTGGTAAAATATTTGTGTGTAACCCGTTCTCATTTAAAATGTAAAGTTTTGGTGTCGGACATAGATGAGGTTGCTGAAGTTACCAGTTCTATCCAACACCAGTACAAGGATGTTTGTGTCCCTAAGCCATTGAACATTCTGTGCTGGATCAAATAAATGTTCCACAATAATTTTTCAAGTTAATACAAAAATAATGTCAAGGCACTTAAGATAAATAATGATAATAACCTGAACAAAAGATTTTTGTTACAGGGATATTGTACGTCTGCTAGTAATTATGATTATTATTAATATCAGTGGATTTTGTTATACCAGTCATCGGGCACTGTACAGGATAGAGATTTTTTTTTTATCTGAGATTGAGTCCACCGAGGATGTTTAATCCTACAAACAAAGTACCTCTGGCAAATCAGTAAAGAAAGCTAATATACAATGTAAGATGTCCAATAGTAAAATTACTTAGTATGTGCAATCAATGAGATCGGGAATATAGGCATTATTTTATACAAATTGAGCAAAATATACAATGACTAGCTATAACATGGAATAAACAATGAAAACCATTTCCCTATAATTAGTCCACTGTACTGGCAACACAACTGATGAAGGCTTTATAAAAATGTATACATTGCATACAGCTGCTATAGGCTTTACTAAATATGCATTAATTATATCATTATCTGACTGACAGGACTTTTAAAACCCTGAATACAATTAAAATAAATCCTGAAATGACCTAGTCACTTTAAAAAATACTATTTTATAATAATTTCACACTACTGCACACAACAACTGTTGAAGAATTGTATGAGATTTTGACCCAGTGACATATTGATATCAAATGCAATTTTAAATACAGGTGGGATAATTAAAGAATATTTCTATTTTTCGAAATAAGAAGAAACAATGGGAAATTAAGTGTGTTCTTTTTCTTTATGAATAAAGCTGACTTCATTACTTTTTTAAGCAAATAAATCTACACTTTTTATCCCACTAAAAACTCCCATTAATATGAAAAAGAAATCATAAAAAAATTGTTCTAGTTTTCGAAAAAATGATGACTTCATTAGTTTTTAAGCAGACAAATCAACAGCCGTTTTTTTTTCTTGCAAAATGGCTTTAAATTATGAACATTGTAAATAAAACATAAAAATAATGTTCTCTGTTTGACATGAGCACTGTACCGGCAGTGTTCATGTATACATGCATACATTCCTCCTCTCACACTACGCTAGTTTCTGTAAAACACTAAAACACTACAAAATCAACATGGAATGCAGCAGAAACTTACTAGCACAAACCATGGGACAAACAAAAAATAATGTAGACATCTCGTCAAACACAAAACAGGTGAATACCAACACGACTTGTACAATACACAATCAAAAGTCACGCTCAATTTTCACATTGCTTGTTATGTTAAATTAGGTAGCTATACCAAATTTTATGGAATTACAACTGTTTACAACCATCTTCTGACTGAAATATAATCAAAATAAAATATATACATTTGTTTGAAGAAATGGTTCAACCTCTATAATAAATTTTTCAATTATTAAACAACACAAAAAAATGTCTTAAGTCTGTCATCAGCTTATTGGTAACAAATGTATTTACTTCCCATGTACCATAAAACATTTTATATTAATCCGTAAATGTCTGCATTTTGGTATCAAACATGCATGAAATAACTACGGTTGTTTGCACACCCCAACCTCTTTTTCTGTTTCTTTTGTAATCAGACAAATTCATGTTTCAATATTAAATAAAAGATTGTGAGTTGTGGAACAAAATTATTTCTTAATATGAAACTGCAAAAAGAAGTTTTAGCTACGCTATTTTAACATACATAACAATGAGGAAATATAGCTAAGAACATTTGATAACTGATTGTAATACTTTTTAGTACTTCTTTAAGTTTAGCACTTTCAGTCAGAAATCAACATTTCATATTTCACTTTGTATAACATTTAAATCAAATCATACAAGTTGTGTATTTCTTACTTGCATATGAAAACAATCACACACTAAAATAAAATAAAAGGGATCAAGTAATACCTTTACCTGAACATTTGGTAAACGAAATGGTTTCAAAATAAAAATCTGTACACTTTTACTGAACTATTATGATAAACAGACACACATTTACATCTCTCTAGTAACTTTTGATGCAATGTTCTAATAAAATATTATCTGTACGAAAATATTACCAATGAGTTTCAATGAATTAATATTGAAAATATATAAAATTTTGGCATGCCAAAATACTAAAACTGAAGGCACTGTTGTGGTTATCAGCCAAATAAACTTTGCATCAAATATGAGATGATCAAATGCCTATGCAGTGGGATTTTGTGTTTCAAATGTAGATGTGGAATTTTCAAACAATGTATGCAAGAACACAAACTGCTCACTTTCATAAACTCATCAGAATTATTCAGTACTTTAATACCCAACAAGGAATATATACCAAAAATACTTAAATATATTCTTCTTTGTTATGATATAATTAAATGGACACTAAAACAGGATATTCCATGAGCAAACCACAACAGATAGCATCATCACTGAAGACCTTATGGTTATACAATCGTTAAACTCAATTTAGCTTTACACAATGTCCAGAAATTTCAAGCATTCAAGTCCGGTGTTTAAAATATTTTCTAAGTACATACAACCCACATCTCTAGTCAGTACGTACTGTGAATAATGTCTTTGTCAAAACATCCTCAAGTCAGAGACTGTTTAAAAAAATGTCCGGTATGGTTTCCAGCGGTATGTGAAAAATTAGTGGCCCCAGCTTCTATTTAATTATTAATAGCTCCTTCACCTGAAGTTCTTCAAAATGAACATTGTTTCCTATGCAATGTCTGATAATAAATACAATCATCCACTGTGGGAAAGAGCAGTTCTTTTCAATCTACACTTGGTATTAACATAAATAATCTACCTTCTCATGCTCACATCTTTGACAATAAAAATAATACTCCTTTCACATCAAAATGTCAGACAACACTGACATTTGTAATATCATAGTACACTGTAAAATTATATTTGTCTATTTTTAATAATGGCACAAGGGACATTTACAAGCACCATAATGACCACTTACACACAATGTTTAACAAGTTAACCACCCTCAAACATTACAAAACTTGCAATAAAAATACATTAAATGTCATGCTACATACTTTTACCTCAAGTTATGTGATATATTATATTTTGTTTTTCTTAATCAGTTTATCATGTTCATAATACACAACATTGTATGAAAAGTCAGACACTTTCCTTTCATGATCATCCTATTTTGTAATGAAAATGTCTTGGAACATGGAAAAACCAGAACAATTGTGACAGTTAAACATGTTTTAAAAGACCACCTTTATATAACAATCAGTATATAAACAATTCATTTTTTTGTTGGTTTGTTTTGTTTAATGACACAACTGATGTACATTGATTTATTAATCATCGGTTATTTGATGTCAAACATTTTGACATGCAGTCAAGTGTGAGCCAACTGACAACGGGTTTTGAACCACTGTAAACAATACTCCATTGCTATCTTTATGTTGTTCATAATATTTTAACCTCTATATAAAGACAGTGGGTAGCATTTATTGTCATACTTGTATTTAACCAGTAACCAAGTAGCCTCCTTATGAAGATAGCTGCTTAAAAGAGGTGACTGCTTAAAGAGTATTATGACTGACTGAAAGGCTTTTCTGTTTGACTGATAATGTCCTGTGGTCAAAAACATTTTCAAAAACAAATAGAAAGATTAACAAAATGCATATATTGATTCTGCACCATACATTCTGACAGCACTACACAAAGAAACAGAATATTTTATCTCAGCACACCGTCCATCTGCTGAATGGATAAGCACTATGCAGGATACAAAACAACAACAGGAGACGGTGCACACATACACACAACCTGTCAATAACACTGGCTGGCACGGAAGTCAGCACTTCATGTATGAGTTGGTACTTCAACATGAAGTATAGGTATAAAGAAATGCCTGTTGGTCCATTCTCTAGCACTGGGTTAGAATTCACAATATTGCCACCATTTAAGTCAATATTTTGGCATCATCTTAAAATATTTACCCTGTAAAAAGATAATAACATACAATGTGGTAAAGATAACAATTTTAAAAATATTTTTTATTTTAATCTATCAAATATAATTTGCAGTACTGTAGAAAACGTCTAAATTCACATTATGGGAGATGGCAAAATCTGATAATTAAATTTGTTTTAAGTGTTATAGATGTAGATCAAACAGAATATTCTGACCATCATCTGCAATCATTATCTTCATAGTATAACAAATACAAAAGCTTTTTCATGTTCTCAAGACAGTAAAGATAGGAAAGATAAAACTAGCATTATCTTCCTGGTACTCACATATCTTCAAATAATTAAGAGGAATCAGGTATGTGTCCAATATATCCACCTGCTCTAGTGACTTTTAAATGGTAATGACAAATAAATTCATTTTAAATGGTTTTATTATGTGAATAGAACAAAGAATGTTACCTAAACTTCCTAATGCATGCTCTGTCATGCTTATGCACAATGAATCCAGTCTGGCATTGATTTCATCAGTGGAGCCCTGGTCATTTGCTGCAATAGATTAAATCTTTATCAATTAAACAAATGTGAATGAAGATTACACAACACAACAGCGTTACGACTGGCCTATAATGTACTATTCAAATATCTTTAAGAGTAACCAAAATATAAGCCAACATTGAAATAAACTTCTTTTAAAAAACAAACACTTCAGGCTAGGTTTAGCAGCTTAATACACCCCATTAAGGAAAGATTTCTGCATTTAAAAATAGATATAAAATACAACACTACCTGGTAGAATTTAAAAAAACCTCAGTCTTCCCTTGTATCTTATCATTTTAGTATTTCATTCAACTAGACTTTGTTAATATTTTTGCTAGAGCTAGTAAAACACTGGAAGTTTGGTGCATAGGAGGCATTATGGCTTGTTAGCACATATAAAACAATGAAGTTTTATGATACGGTTTAAGGCTGCATAGTTTAATTATTTAGTGGTTAACTTATAGTAAATTTTTTGTCACATGTTAACTAAGTGGTCATAGCTTGGAAATATGAAAACCGTATTCATATAGCATGTTTTCAGACATTGTAATTGCACTGAACTTCATAAATGTATTAATCAGGGCTGAAAATGGCAAATGGCAGCTTTTTCTGAAATACAGAGGGAAATGGTGCATTCTGGTGAACTTTGAGGGTCTTTTTCCTTCAACAAATTCCATTTAAATTTGTTTTTGCCTGGTTTATCAATTTATTTTATATCATTGATATCCCTGTCACCGAATTCCATTGAAACAAATTGTCTCCAACGCGAATTTTACAAGCTATGGTCACGTTGCAGAGACAAGCTTATGGTAGCAGCAATGTTGGATTTCCATGTGACTGCTTTCAACCAATAAGAGCCCAGAGATCCTTTGTGATTCGGAATTTTCTGTAGAATGTCGGATAGGGTAAATCGCCCTAACTTCGGACATAGCCCTAACTTCGGACATAGCCCTAACTTCGGACACTCCAGGTAAAACTGATTATTACAAACACGTCATGTAACAGTCAGAATAAAATCGAATTAAAAAATTATCACATGTTTTGGGGTGTTTTTTATTCTAATGAGTGCCACATAGGAGCATTAGTGTAAGTACCAGGTAAGTTTAAA